>VXBX01001802.1:1833267-1869450 GCA_013400415.1 Scytalopus superciliaris
CATCTCTATATTCACAGCATTTTTTTTTTGTAGGGCTTAATTACACCAAAAAACTGAGGGGCTGATACACCTTAGACAAAGCAAACAACTTTTTGAATGAAGCAGTCCTGCCAACTTTGCACTACAGACTGTGAACACACTTTCTACCTAAACTCTTGCACAGCCTAAGAAAAATTTTGTTCTGGTCAGCTATGGGGAGAACATTTCAGTTCATTTCAGCCTAACATTCGGGTGCTGAAATACACAGACATATAATGTATTTCCCCCTTTCTTTTTACTACATGTAGTTATTTATATTTATGCACACACTCTTATAAGAATTTTGACTAAGGAAAGAAAAAAAGGAAAAAAACCTCAATACCTACACAAACATCTATTTAGAAGCTGTATTTACACAGTAGATCCACTCTTTTCAATTACTCTCTAGCTTTTGTATAGATTAACTTTAAACAAAAGTCTTAGCTTGTAATTCTTCCTTTATTTGCAGTGCTGCCTAGAACTGCCATATCTGCAACAGGAAATCCATACATAACATGAAAATTATTTTCGAGTTTAAAAAATTGCATTTTAAAGTTAGATTTCCATCCTTCTATTACATAACAGATGATCTTTCATGGAATAGAAATAAAAGAACTTCAAGAGATCTTACTCACTTCCTAACAATGAAAGTTCATTTAATTTCTTTTCATCCTGCCTCCATACAAGAAAGTAGAAAATTAATACCAGCATAGAGCAATAGGTATTGTTATATCATGACAATATGTACTCTATGTGACTTAAGGATCATCAATAACTGAGTTTCTGGAGTACTGAGACCTTCAGCAAGGTTCATTGATTTTTAAATATCCCTATTGCAAAATAGCATGACGAATCCTATATTAATATTTTTTGCTCTACCTGCTATGTGATAGGAATCTTCAAGCCACATGGCTTTTAATCTGTCACTTAAAAAAAAAAAAAAATCACTATATTCTCTTAACAGGAATATTAAAGAGATGCAGCTATAAATATCCTAAAGATATTTGTCCAAAGTCAGAAAATGCAAAGCAAATTTTTAGTGGGCTGTATAAAACCATGAAGGCATGAACAACACACAAATTTACTACAGCATGGACACTGCAATTTCCATGTTAGCCACCTGACAGTATTATTGTAACCCTCTGGGGACTGCACAGCACTGTATGCCTCTAAAAGTTGGATTTTACCTTGTGTTTGTGTGTTTACATAAAGTTATTTATTCAGAAAACAAACAAATAGGTGTATTTGCAAACACAGCAGTCTCAATGCCAGCACTTGGGCAGCAAGAGACAGAAAGAGAACTTCATCAGGTGAAAACAAGAAAGATCAGCCTTTGCAACCCAGAAGGATCAGTAGACGAGGCTGGGAAAGAGGTCAGGTGTGGGATGCCCTTCCTTCGGCTCTGAGACATGGGGAGGCACCATGGGAAGGATGTTCCTCTTCTCCAGATCCCTCAGGCTGGGAAGCTCCAGAAAGGGAGGCAGCGCCATCTCGTTCAGCTCTCTCTCCCTTCCTCCCAAAGAAACAGTCTGCCCTTGTCACCCCTCTTTCCCAGCAGTGCAGTGGAGGAAGTTAATTTAGGGTGGAAATGATAGAAAAGCGGGAGGGGAACTGTGCCTCCTGTGTTGGCATCTCCCAAACCCCAGGAAGAGAGAAGCAATTGTACAAAGATGAAAACCTTAGCTGCCGAAATAGCTACCAGTGTGGGGTGTGGCTAACACCACACTTTTGGGCCCTCTACAGCAAAATTGGTGTAGAACTGAGCTGCCTGAGGAGGTGTCAGCAGCCTGCTCACTGAACCCCAATGTTTCAAAATTCAGTCCTGTACCTGCATTTTGTTCCCCCATGTTTCAATCAATGAATACTCGGGTTTGGCTGTGTTGAGCCTATTGACAATATCAAACAGTTGCTGTGGCTAACATAGGTTCAAACATTTGTAAGTCTTCAGTACAACTGATACAAGAGCTTTTGCAAGAGGGATCAATGACTTTCATCAATATTATTTCTGCAAAATGTTAATGATATGAATGACATTAAGCCAAATTGATCCAAACAAAAATAAACACTTGGTGTTAATATACGGACTATATGCAGGCCATGTTGCTTCTATAGGAAAGGAAAAACATCAATTCAAGCACTGCCAAATAATAAGCTACTAATGATAAAACTAACAAAAAACGATAAGTATGTGTGAGATGTCCTTTATTAACTGTTTTGCTTTGGTGGAATACCATGCAAAGATTTTTCATTTACTATTTTCAAAATGTAAGAAAAAGGTAGGTGACATTCATAGAAAAAAATACAGGAAGAGAAATTCACTCATAGAAAAAATATAGGAAGAGAAATTGAAACAATACCAAACAAAATAGCATATTAACATGTGGATAGGTTTTTCCCTGTCCTACTTTAGTAGTTTTGTGTATTACTTCTGCCAGTCTGGTTTCAGCATAAATTTGACTATTGTTATATGACAACAATTCAAGGCCCTTGAAAGACTTTTGCCTCAACCTATTTTTCTAAAATCAACATCCAAGATGCTCCAATATAGTTTCCAATATTAAGGATCAATTTTTTTTCCATTAAGCACATTCACTCCACAGTACTTCCTGGTCGGATGCTTTTGCTAATCACCAAGACTTTCAGAAAGCTTAAAAACAGTTGAAAAGGAATGTGATATGCAGATTTGTGTCTCCTGCAAGCTCCAAAATCTGATCTGGGAGATCCACCAAGGTCCACATTAAGATAGTACTGGGACCAAAAGTTGGAGTCAAGAGAACTTAGTCCTGGTTTTGCCAAAAACAAACCTTGAGCTACAACTACGTCTCTCAATTACTTTCTCCATGAAATCATGAGGGTAAACTGACAGGCTATCTGCTTAATGTTCAAAATGAAACTCAGCATTTTCAGATGAAATAGTCCATAAGGCTGACAAAGCATTATCATCAAAAGACATTATAAAATCATCATTGTTACTGCTGTAACACAAGGCCTCAATAATGAAAAAATAAAGATCTCGTTTCATTATGCTAAAGTAAACACCGCAACAAAGTAAATGGCAACTAGCATGCAATAGTACATCATTTATTCACAGTTACTTACACTGGGGTTATTATCACATTACCCAAGAGTCTGAACAAGCACTCCCTCCACACAACTACTGTAATCCAGTCCCAATTTTATATTTAAAAGTATTGGAGGTGGGAGGGGGGACAGGGAGGAAAAGACAACTTCTTTTTTGAATACAGAAATATTTCTAGAAAGTGATGTGCTTTCCTGTACTAGGTCTGTTCTCCTAGGTTTATGTATAGAATTGGGACATTACACATTCAATACTTTTGCTGCAGAAGGAAGGTTGCAACAACATTACATTAGCATAACCCATCTCAAGTTAACAAAACAAACAAAAAACCAAAACCCCCCAAAAAACCAACCCCAAACCTACTTTAAAAAAATGGAAGGAATACCACAGGGAAAGAATAAAAAGAAGACATATTACTATAGTCTGAATTATGTCACATTCCATTATTGATCAAAATGATTTTACCATGACATTTCATTCATCAGATTCCATTTCTCATTACACACAAACCTTGAATATTTATCAAGCTTACATGAGACTTTTTTTCCTCGTAAAGCAATGTATTTCCTTTCTCTCCTCTAAAACTAGGCTATATTATGTTGAAGGGTTTACACTGTCTTTGAACTTTCTCCTTCTCACACTTGACCTCACTACCATCACTTTTTATCTCATTATAATGGATGCTATTAAGTATTTATATCTAACAAGGTGATTTCAATGGTTCATCTTTTTTAAACAATCCTGTGATCATTTTCAGTTGGCAGGAAATAAAGACATGTTATTAAATCAAGATCTATCTTCTACTGCTTATAATTAATATTCTTTCTAGTCAGGACATTTAAGACCTTCACCATGTACAATTACAATACATTTTTGATGGCTAAGGATGGAATTCTCCAATCCTCAGACATCCAGCATGCACATAAATTTCGAAGACTGATTTTAGATTTTTACAGAATGTAGGCTCAACACCTTGGTTAAAGGAACAGGTTAAACCTGGAATGCATTATACTGTTATTACAGATGCCTAGGGAAAGCAAAGGAAACTGCAGGTGCAAAAGAAGTCTGCTCTAGATTAAATAAGTCTTTGTAACCACCCTTTGAAAATGTATTAAATTGAGATATACTGCAGATTAATGCCTAACATTTCTGGAAAAATATGTGAAAATAATTAAAAAAGAGATTAACATTACAGAAAGTAGTGACATGTAAAAGGTGATTCTGCATTCTGCAAAAATAAACCTTCCCCAAAAACTCATCGTGAAAGTATGCACAATACAAGTAAAAGCATGTAAAACCTCAGCTCTGATATACTGGATCTCATGAAAAAGCTTGTATTCATTTCATTAACTTTTTGACCAAATTTCATAAGATTAGCAATAAAACCATTTCATCTTATAGAGGTTATGTAGAAGACAAAGTACTACCTACTCTTAATACTAAGCACAGTGCTGCTTTATCTTCACATTATTATACACATCACTGGACTTTATCACTACAAACCAGTTGTGTTTGCAGAACTTCATCAAAGAAGCCTTCTCTTTTTCTCTTCCTAAATAGACTGACATGCTTATGATCCTCTCAATCTTAATCCTTAAAACAATTCACATCTTGGAAATACTCCATTCAAACACAAAATATTGACTGGAAGAAAATCCATTGACTAAAAAAATCAAATAAAATAATTAAAAAAAAAATGTACCCAAATTTGATCTGTACTAATTCCATGATTAATAATATGAACTTTCAGAAACACCTTTTTCTTTTATAAATTATATTTTCTGTTTTGGAATTTAAAAATGTCAAACAAGAAAGGCTTTTTTTTTTCTAATATTTGTCCAGCTTTAATAAAGAATAAAAACAAGTTTTGGTTTTTTTTAATAAATTGCATTATGAAAATTTTTGAACGTATTTATCTAGCTGTGTTGGGGTTTGAAAAATAAGTTAACATTTGACCAATATCAGAAACTCTCATCAGAACAACTAATTTTAGACTTTGGCCTCAGAAACACAAGACAGTTAAAATGGCTCAATCATTTCCCATATAGGCTGAACCTTAAATTTCTGAGCTTCAGTGCTGCTGGCCAGTTTCTAAGGTTTCCCCCCAAAAAAAATCATAGCTGGAGAATGATGAAGTATAATACAACATACAGAAAGCACATGGCATGTAAGCACATGTAAAAGATATTGCACAAGAATTTGACACTAACAGCTACATTACTTCCACTCCCAAGAACTAAAACAATCAGTTGCAGGAAACTGGCCACAGTAAAGCAGTGGTCGATAAAAGCAATCATGCCAGCTAAATTGTAGCTGAAGTCAGTGGCACAATTATTTTTATTTTTAAAGCAGTGACATACCAGTGAAAACATTCCACTGAAGACGAAGAGTCTGGGAAGTATCTATAAAGCAGATCCATCTGGAAGAGCAGCTGAAATAGTGAACAGAATGAATTTCCCACTTTTAGGTGTCTTGCATAATTTCTTAACCCTTGCCCTTAGATTTCAACAGATCTCTTCAGACTAAGACTTTCAGTATTTAACTAACAGCCCTAGACAAATTCCTTAAAAGAGACCCCAGTTTTCTGAGCCTCCTTAAACCTTTCTGAGACAAATAAAACCGGATCATTTTACCCAACATACACTTCTGTTCTGCTTAATCTTTACCTTTCTCTTTTGCTGTCTTTTCGATTTCATCTGTTGATATTGCACTTTCTGCCTTCAAAATAGAAATTATTGGTGTGTTGGTGCATATTTATGAGAAACAGCAATGTGTAAGAACTCAAGCTGTGAGGAAGTCTTTACCCTGAGATCCCTGTGGTCCCTCAAAACTCTCCTCAGCTGTTGCAAACCCACAGGAGACCTATTTGTTTATGGAAGTATGCCAGGTGTTTCTCTTTCATAAATATTTAATTAATCAATCTTGTGAGGAAAAAATGCAGCCTGCACAACACTCATGGTAATGAATATGTGTTAGCTGTCTCGATTTTTTCCCCTCAGAAGCTGATTAGTTGTGTCACTTGTAAAAGAAAGTGGATCCATTGTATTTCTAAGAAGGGAAAAGAGCACAATGGGTTTTTTGGGGGGTGGGGGCAGAAATTTGTACCAAACAAGATGCAAAAAATGGGGCACTAGTAAAAGCAATAGCTGTTCTGTTAGCAGGAAGGTGATGCCACAGGCCAGAGGATTTGAAAATTAATATTTTTTTAATTCATCATGATAAAGACCCAGTTCAAATGGCTGCACAAAAGCTGCTCACCTGGGTATATCAGGTCACCTTACTGGGTCCTGCTATTATGGCCAGTCAGCCCCTCTGGAGATCTGAAACTCTTTTCCCTCCTTTCACCCATGAGAATCTATGGATCACATCTCAGTTGGTGTAACCAGCACTAAACTTGAACTTACTTGTAAAGGGAAAAAAAACATCATATGTGAGGGAATATTAGGCACACTGATCTGCATTTAGATCTAAGTAAGTAAAGGTTGTCAAAGATTATATATTTCTTTACATTTGATAGAAATCCAGTCTCAAGTGTCTGGTTAGAAATATAATATCATGATGTAGGGAGCAGGAAGATAAAAATACCACCAGACCATGACTCCTAGAACCTAAGCTTTCTGCCTACCTCTACATGGTAAAAATCTACTTAAATGACAACCAAAAGTTCACACTGTCACAGATCTGCCATGCTCAGGGTTTGCCTGGGGTTGTGCAGAACTAAATTAAAGCTGAGTAAATGTACTCAAGCTTTATCTACTACACAGGATTGCAAATTGTGAAAAAATAAAAAAAGAACTTTAAGGTCTGGTCATGATAAACAATACAGTGACTATCACAAAGCAAAAGAAATCTCACATGGTCATTACTTTGTGTCTTACACTCATCTTCAGGAGTACTTTCATCCTAGGTATCACACAGTGGCTTTTTGTATAAAATAACTATAAAAATATAAATGTAAGGTATATAATTTAAGGGAAAATATGTAGCAGAGCTATAGCAATATTACATTTTGCCTGCCTATGAGGTTATTCAAGACTACTAGCTACAACATTTCTTCCTGATCCAAGTAGCCTAAACAGGCATCAAATGCCTGTGGAAAATTCAGTCATTGGGTAGTAAAAAGAACAAGTGTGCGGGAATACTGTCCCATTTAAGTGATTCTGAACCTTCCCTTACATGTTGATACAACATCCAAAGCACAGAGTGAAATCCAAAGCAGATGAAATTTTGCATGCTCAATATACTGCATAAAAATATACTGCATATAAAAGAGGGCTGGGGGGGATGAGGGTGAGGTCTGAGGCCCTGATTATTCACATTAAGTTTCTCACTAGCTCTGTTTAGGTCACTTACGGTTTTTCCTGCCCAAATCAAATTATTTTTTTTTTTTGTGGAAGGCATTTTAACAGGGGCTGTCTTGGGCAGCATGAGTACAAACCAGTCAGTATACTCAGCACTAGGATCAGGGATTTGTTACTTGTCATCTTATTTAGTAATATCATGTAGCCACAGTGCCTTACACTGCGTTTGAAACAAAAAATGACAGTGGAAAACATCGTCCTTTAAAAGAAGAACAAACAAAAAAGTAAAACTCATTGTCACTGAGGCCAAGTTTTTACTTCTATAAATTGTTATTTAGCAATTAATTAAATAAAAACAACAACCAAACCAAACCCAAAACCCCAATGTATTTTGAATTTAGCAAAAGTCCAGGATTTTAGCTCAACAAAAAGGAAAGAGAGAAGGCAAAAAAAAACAACTTAAACAATAGAATAAATATGAATTTTATCCATCCTGTGCAAATAAAACCTTATACTTCTAACGATCTTGCCTTTTTCAGTTCCAGTTTGTCACCACGATTTCAGTTTAGAAGTGTAACATTCCAACACATGATCCATATATATAGTAATTAAATTACTATAGTAGGTATACATCCACCACACTCACTTTGCATACAATATGCCATACCAGGCTTCCTTGCTGCATTCCTGGGCATCACAGGGATGTTAAGCAACTCTTTTGCTGTTGACTGTAACCTCCTCTGGAACCTCAGATATCCGTATAACTCTACAGCTCTAAAACATGTGTGGGATGTGACACAGCAGAGCAGGGATGGAAGAGGATCCCACAGACCATTGGAGCACACTTCTTGCTCCTGAAGGCCACTTTGGTTCCCATTCCCCTTGCTACCCTCCCACCTATTTAACTTCTGTACCTATTTCTGTTTTCTGTCCACTGACAAACACAACTCTATCTAAGACTATTTAAAATTTTATTCATTTATTGCAATGTTTTCCTAGTTTTTAAGTCTTATTTATTATTAAAAGCCTAGGATAGTACTGCAAAATAATGTGCAACAGAAGTATTATTTCTGTTCAAAATAACTAACCCTTCACCATTTGAAAGAACATTTTCTCAAAATCCTTGTTGACTTTGATAGCTCATGATATAGAAAGTGGGAGAGGAATGCAAAACTGTATTTACCATCACCTAATAAGGCAATATTTTTATACCCATTCTCACAGCTAAGTAAGATAATAGTGACAATATAGCTCTAAGCTAAGTTTTAATTACTGTATTTAGATAATCATTTACTCCAAAGCACAAGGTTTCTACAGATGATGGTTAACATTATTTCACAATGGGTAATATTATTTTAAGATCCATGTTGGCAATTAAACTAATGCTGTCTGACAACAATATATTTCATCCTTGCAGCACATTTTGAAGACATGGCTTAACAGAGTATTAATCTGACTCATGGTTAGGCTATTCAGCTTGTAAAAACTTGAATTTGAGAACTTCTTCATCTTGTCTAGTTGCATAAAATTTACATCTATTCAGACTGAGATTTCTCCTTACAACATTTCAGTTATATGAGGGGAAAAAAAAGAGTAAAAGTTTCTATTTTCATTTACACATGGCAAGTCATTCTAAGTCATTTAAGAGTTCAGCACTCACCCTTAGAATAGCAGAAACTCCAAAAACCAAGATTTGTCTGTTAGAAATGTACTTCTCTTGCATTTTTTACTCAAGTGCCATTTCTCCTTTTCTGGATTCTTTGGTTTCATACACATCATTCTTTCCTCCTTCTTTGTTTTCTTGGCACTTCTCTCTTTATAAATTGTAAATTAGGAACTACATATTTGTTCTCATTTTCTCTCCATTCAGAGCCCATAAAAAAGTAAACATGCAGAGCCAGAGATTTAAACATGAATAAACAGTGTCAGTCATCTAAAATACATCTAAATTTAAACAATGAAGTACAACAATAAAGCTACTAGTTCATAAGCCCTTTCTGCTTTATAAAAGTCAGTGTATGGTACAAAACTCTGCATTATGTAACACAGATACCTCTTAAAGTACACTCTTGGCACTTTAAAGCACACTGTTCATTAGCTGATTTCAGTGTTTCCTCAAGTGATTATTTAAAGGACCATCAAATGCAAAATGATGGTGGCAGAATAATATGAAGTAGCATAAAATGCTTACAAATGCTGACATCTTTAACTTGGAACACCTGACTGCACAAAATATCTCACTTTTCACGTAAATGTTTCTTGCATCTACATAACACAAATATAAATGTAAAATGAAAGCTGCGGAAATATCATATGAATTATCTATACAAGCCTTTTTTCAGTTGTGCCTGTGCTTCACATTTACACCTACACGCTTTGTGCAAAATATAAACAAATTAAATTCATGAGACAAACTGTTTTACAATAATTAAAGGAGAAATAATAACTGAGACATCATTTAAAAAAAAAAAAAAACAACCCCCCCAAAATGACAATATGTAGAGCTTTTATGGCATTGATGTTATATAAACTGATGGGTTCTCATTAGGTTATCATGTTTCTATGGTTTTGTGAGACATATTGGTTGAGACATTTGTCAAGAACTGCCTCAGAAACCTGAAACTTCCTTATGGTATATGTATCTATACTGCAAACCACCATCCTTCAGTCCACTCCTCCCCCTGCACCTCATCCAGAATCTATCTGGAGTAGAGTTTAGGCTAAACAAAAAGGCTGACAGGCTTTTCCAATGGCAAACAAAACAGTATTTAGTACTGAATGAGTTCACAGAAAGAGTACCTGTAGTGTTACAAACAACATGTGACCATGTTAATTTAAATGAGTCATGTACATAAGAATACAAAAGGTTATTTGGTGACATACGGGATCAGTTTCCTTAATTGTTATTCCCTCTTTTACTTTATGCATCTTGACCTTTTCCAGAAATCCCAAGAGGAAATCAATGTGATCTCAAAGAAACATTCAGGCATTGTTATATCATTACCATGTAGCTCAGCTACACAAGGATTCAGTTACCATATTTATGTGGCTGGGGTTTCTTGAGGGAACTCATGTGGCTGAATATTACTTCTGCAGAAATTTGTGTAAAGCTAATACTGTTAACAGAAATATAGCCTGAGAATACTATATTAAAATATCAGTTCCTTCTGGGAAAGGAATCAGATAAATATCTGTCCAACATTACTATAGCAGTAATTATAATCTCAAGGGGTGCAGTTGTATTATCTAGTTCTCCAGTAGATAAATTACAAGGTCAGTCTTAGTGAGAAAATTTACCTGCTATTGGAAATAACACATCACTAGTATTGTGTGCCCTACTGTTGCTATCCAATTGAGGTTTTCTTTCAATTTTTATCACTTTAGATAAAATAACACTTGATAAAAACACCATCACTATCAGTGATGACACACATGAAAAAATGCATGGAAAACAACAGGATAGATTGGGAGAGAGGAAGACTATGAAAAATAGTGATATACACAACAACACAGCCTAGATAGGCTTGTGTGTCCTACACACACACTCCCTCCTGCACCCCAAAACAAAGAAAAGGGATTTTCTTTCTTATTGTAGTAGGTATGTAATAGAGTATAATGCACATTTCTCATAAATCCCACTCACACAGTAAATGGTTTCCCAGCTCCAGAAAGTGACATAGCACCATTCATGAGAGCACCAGCAAATCTGCTTTTCATTAGCAGTAGCAAAAAGTGATCCTGATGATTCAGTGAGTCAAATCTGGTGGTTCAGCCATGTGATGGGTTGTTTTTTGTAGGCCTTCCTTGGTAACCAGGGTCAAAATCTAGGAAGTATTCCATCCGATCTCTTTACGTTATCAGGTGTATATAAGCCGAAGGGGGAGGTGTTCTTGGCTCTCTTTTGCTTTCTTTTCCTTCTCAGGCTCGCACGCTCACGAGCTCTCGGTGTTTGGGCCTGGCTTATCTGTGTTCNCACTTCAGCTAAGAGCCTGAGGTGGGATCTCCACTTCCCTGCTTGTCCTGCCATTGTTCACCTCTACATCCCAGTGGAGCTCACTGGGATCTCTAGAAAGAGAGGTAGAGACAATTTAATGATCAGTGAAAATGCTGGGGGAATTTGACATTGGATGATTGGAGAAAACTGGTTCCCTAGCAATCATGGCATGTGGTAATATTTATCAGCCTATGACAGAGAAAACATTCCAAGGAAAGGGCCCTCTCCTTGGTAGTGCACTCTTGATCCTTTTCTTCCCCAGGTGACCAACAAACACTCCATTACTATCCCTCTTTACCTCTCCACTGCTCAGATGCTTTGACCATACTGATACATATGAACATACTGAATTCCAAAACACACATTTCTTTAAGATTTTTTTCCCTCTGTCAAATGGGACTGAAATTCCAAATTTATAGAGCCTAGACGTGGATAGACAGGAGGGACTGCATTCTGGTGGACAAATCAAGAAATATTCTTTCCTTGGGAAACAGGCTTAACAGTATTAAGAGAAAGAACAGGGTGGGTAACACACAAAGTCTGGGACAGACAAGGCACAGAAGGGGCAATGGTTTCTTAGTAGAAAGCTAATGCCAGCCAGAACTGAGTACAGCCTTCAGAAAAAGCCTTGTCTTTCCTGAAATCACAACAGAGAGAAATTGTCCCATGGATTTATTATATATCAGCTACCACTGGACACTTAGCTCAGCACCTGTAAGCTGTTCAGTGTTAGTAACACATCACTAAGGCTCCTTAGGGCAAATTCTGCAACCTGTGCTGTGCATAACACTACAGTACCACAGAACTCACTTTAAATCTGTTTCCATGTTTGTCAATATCACATTGCCTGCAAAACTGTACAAGTGACTCAGAGTAGAAAGCAAGACAGTCATAGTCTGTAAGGAAAGACAAAACCTTGGTGTTTGGACAATGCTCTCAGCCTCATGGTGTGATACTTGGAGTTGTCCTGTGCAGGGCCAGGAGGTGGACTGCAGTGATCCTTGTGGGTCCCTTCCAATTCAGCATATTATATGATACTTAATTTTTCCTCTGAGTGTAACAAACTCTACCAAAAAAAGCCCCATCATACACAAAAAATTTGGTGTAAAATAGCAATAATGAACTGTGGTCTATATTGTAATTTCTCTTCATAACTATCAAACTGTACTGTCTTTTCAAATGATTGGTTTCAGAGTCAATTCCACCTGTTATCAACTGAGCTTTTCGTTGCAACTGGAGCTTCAAAAACTTATTTTGTTTCACTAGGAAAAATTGACTTTTTTTTTCACAGAAGTTGGTCAAATCTGAGTGGGTCACTTTCGTGATACACTGGGAACATTGAAATAAGGCTATAGTAAGAAAGTTAAAACAGTGTAGCTATAGAATGAACATTTTTTGGACCTTTGTGAGAGATTAATGATAGTTATAAAAAGCAAAGCTTACTGATCTGTTATATGACAGAGCAGCAAATAAAAAAGCAGATTCGGGACTATTAACATGTATAATTATATTCAGTCATTCCTTTTAAAATTGCTTAAAGCTCAGCTGGATTTAATATTTCCTTCAATCAACAACATGCAGGATGTGCGGAAGAATAAATTATGATTAAAATACAGACAATATGAAGCAAGGAGATGTAGACCATTAATTTAATTCATGACATTTTCAACACCACTTTTATGAAAGTCGTGGATTTTATTCAAATGGACTTTATAGAGCTTTTGAAGTAAGCAGTCTTTGAAGTTCTTCCTTTATTTGTTGTTACACTTATCGTGAAATGTCAAAGAAAAATGGTTTATTACTATCAGAGGTGCTTTATTACTCATTTTAGGGGGATTATCAAAATGAGAATCTCCATCCAAGGACAGATTTATCAGGTCATAAATTTTGCACATTATTTTGATAATAAAAATTGGCATTGTAATTATACATTTTCCCCAGATACTTCCTCTGGAGGAATAAAAGCTGACAAAAACTCCACAACCTTATGAAAGTTTGACTCAGCCTACACTCATTTTTCCTGCATGATGAGGCATATACATTGTTAGAAAAAAGGCTTGAGATTCACATATTCATTATCTATGAACTAGTCTCTGTTATTATATGAGTTTCAGTAAATTTACAGAAACATTTTGAATTCTAAAGAATAAGGACTTTTCATTCTTACTATCACTATTAGGAGAGAGATATATGAATTATTTTCATAGGATGATAGCTAAGAGTCAACAAGGGTTGACCATAAAAATTAAACCCCAAAGTTTAGGTAATTATATGTTTTGGCAAATTGATCCATTTCTATAAATGTTTAGAAGAGGAAATACTGGAAGGAAAGAGAATACCACCACTATCAAAAGGCTATTTTATACCTTACTTTTGCTTCAGCATCAAATAGTAGGGATATAGGATTCTATAAATTTCTGTCCAGGGTTGATACATCATTATTAGGACATAAAACCAAGGAAGATGAATATGAATTTGCACAATATTCTCATTTGGGTTTAAAAATTGAATTCTGAGTCACATTTTACTAGCTCCCTTATAGAAAGGATATAATTTGGACCCATACATATGGTTTATATGCAGGACTAAGCACAGAAGACAGTACATGTGTACTCTAGATGTATTCCTATAAAATTATACTGCTAATACTGCCCATCCAATAAAGTGTAGACTCACAGCACTAAAGCAGTGAGGGGAGGAGGAGGTGGGGAGAGGGAAAATTCTTAATAATCTAGAAATATGTACCTTTTAAGTGTAATGCTGCTTCTGAAAAGGAAGGGGGGGAAAAGAAGGTAGTTCATGAAGATTTATGACCTTTTCTCAGCCTTGGCACAAACTATATTCTGCTGAAAAGTTTTATCATTAAATAAAGCATTTTTAACATTGAAGGTATCAAATCATACTGCTGTTTGCTGCTTAACAGAATACTTATCCTGTCTTCCCAAATGAGTGTTGTCTTTCTTTAGGAAAAGGAATTCATGACTATGAAGGGTACTCTTTATACATATGTTTTTATGCTCTCTATTTACTGATCCTTCTTAGATTCAAGCAGAAAAATGAGATTAATATCCTGTTCAGTTTTTACTCAGAATGGATCCACATCAGGATCAGAAGGGAATGTCTGAAGGCACATACTGAAAAGTATATCATACATATAAATTCTTGAGAATAATAAGAGGATTGGATGTTTCCATTAATTAGAAAAGTTACTAAGTGTAGGAGTGCCCTTTATCTACTATTGCCCCAGACTTGTAATGGATCACTTCTCACATCACAACAGAAACATCTTTCAATGACTCCTTAAAACAAACAAAACAAACAAACCCTTAAACTAACCAACCAAACAACCAAACAACAACAACAAAAAAACAAAAAACAAAAAACCCAACCAAACAAAAAAACAAACAAAAAACCAAACCAAACCAACAAAAAAACCCAACCAACCAAACAACAACAACAACAAAAACAAACCAAAAAACCAAAACCCCAACCAACCAGAAGGTGCATCCCAGTCTTTTTCTAAAATCAAGTATGCTGGGTATGGCCCCAGAGAGCTCTGCAGTCTTTTACCATTTTTGGGTAGGAGCTTGAGTAGGAGAATTCCAGAAGTGAGAAGCAAGTGCAGAGCTTAAAATTTCTTGAAGAAGTAAATCTTTTAGACATGGAAACTCAAAACATGAATGATTATTTGTGCCTCTCACTGATCTTGAAATGAGAACTTGAGTATGATGAACAGAATACCTCTCTGTGACACTGTCTGTATAAACCATGGAGCTGGAAGGGGCCTGAACCATTTGGTGTTTGCCAGCTACTGCTCTCTTCTGAGGATGTGGCCCCTCCAATATCCTCTTTACAAAAGCTTATCAAAGTCAGTATGTTCTCAGAAAGCAGTGATTGATGAATTTGTTGTATCTTTCTTTAGGTTTAATTTTAAATAATTAAAAGGGTAGCAGATCTAGTCAGTCTTGGTTCTCATCAGAAGACTACACAATCTCTAAGAGTTTTGGATCCTATGGGCTCAGGGGGTGACTGAAAGCATCTGTGGTGCAGCAGGAATACGTGGTCTTCTAATTAACAGGGGGCTCAGTCACAGCTCTCATAGAAAATCTGTAGAAGTTGAGTGCTTACATCAGTCAGATGCTTTATAAATATTTACCATTTATTTCAGTTATTAAAATAAATACTACATTGCATAAGCCAGATTCAGCAAGCAGATATTTCATCCTCCTATGCCAAATGGACATCAGTCATTATGAACAATAGATCAACGGCCTCTTTTGGCTCTAAATAAAAGAAAAAGTTTGGAGTTGTTTCTAATTAGAACACCACACATTAAATGCATCACTGACAGTCGGTCTTGCAGATTTACAGGGCCTTCCATATGGAGAATGGTGATGAAGGTGCAGAAAAGTATGTGCTATAGTAAGGACACTCAGTAGTGCTTCTTAAATGGCCAGAAATAAAAACCTGTTATAGGGAAATATTCTGTCTATATTTACCATCTCCTTGAAAAAGTCTCAATGAAATCAACAGAAATATTTTTTGTCACAGGGTTCTGCACACAAAAAACCACACCAGGTTGCCTTAATTAGATGTATGAAAAACAAGCACATGGATGTGGTGAGGGAATGTTCATATTCCCACATGTATATGTATTTTGTTTTGTGAAACTCACATCTTGATCTGGATTACAATTTTGATCTCTAAAGTTTCAGCGGGCTCATTATAAAGTTTTAGCAAAATCTGAGCAGAGATTCTCCAAAGAAGACAAGGTATGCAACTTGGGTCCAACCCTATAACCCCCTTTATGTTTAGTGCTGATCTTCAGACAAACAATTCTGTTCTCACCACTGCCTGAAATTTCTCTGGGGATGGGGAACAGGAAAGAAAGCAAACATCCCAAATGTAGAGTCACAAAGCACTCAAGAGATTTCCAGTTGAAACTTTAGCAAGTGTGTTGTTGGCAAACATTTACTTCTAGCAATATACAAAAATGTTAGGTTTTGGTATGGGAATTCTGAAACTCAAAATTGACTGGAAATGTGAGTAAATGGAATTTTAGATCATGTTTGTTATCCACTAAATAATTCATTGTTCCATTTTATACATGCAGCCTTTAATTAACTTAGTGACTCAGAGGCATGATACTACTAATCCATTCATTTCCCCAAGCCCACTGAAAAGGATAAAACATGTGTGGGCACAAGCAAAAGACTGGGAGATTATTAAGAAGGAATTTTTAATCAGAAAACCTCAGACAGCTGGATCCTCTTCTCCCAGCTACGAAGACCAGATTGAGGAGTGATTGATAACACCTGTTAACTACTGCCTTTTTCCTGAAGCTGTTGAGTCATAAGCATGTACAACTATTTTTCCTGAAATACTGGTCACAGTAGCACAAAACAGATAATAATATTTCTGAGTAACAAGTTTCTTTTTAAGTAGCTGCATGCATCAAACATCCAATTTCTGCCTGACTGGAAATAATATTTAGTAATACAGCCTTCAATGACAAGCAGAACTTGGATAATTTGTTCTAAAATACATATGTATGTCTATATATACACAAGTACATCTGAAGGGGATATATACTTGTTACAAACCACTTGTGTCTTATATATCCGCAAAAATATCCAACCTTTTTTCTTACACTAGCCTCTACTTACTTACGTGCTGTTTTGCTTTACAGGTGCCTTTGTGCCTTCCTCCTCAGGGAAGGACAGTTTTTTCACCAATGTAATACAGAAAAAAGGGAAAATTAGTCATTTGAAACCCCACTGGCTTCCAATAGCAACCCAGCTATATGATAACAGCACTAAGTGAAGTATTGGGAGTAAAAAAATAACCATTACACCACAATTCCAGCAGCTAATAATTTTCCTTTTCCCTGTTTCAGACAGGGTTATTCACTTTGCTTGAAGATTTCTTTTCACCATTTTGTACAGACTTAGGTTTCACTCATGCCTGTACTGCTTGTGAGAGGCTTTTCACAGAAGTGTATCAATAAGAGTTTTCTGCGGACATACGCTATAGCAGCTACAGACAGATGTAATTCCTCCATTCCTCTCCCTTGATCCTAGTCTACATAATTAAGTATCAGACTAGATAATCCCTTAGGTCCGCTCATTATTCCAGTCTATTTAATACCAGCATATCACTCTGGGATAGGTTACTGTGCTGTTCCAGGCCTTAAAAGGTATAGGTTAAAAGATTTACAAGGTAACTGAAGTTGTGACCTCCTTGGGGGAAGGGAAGAAGCATTAAAAGAAGGATAATTCAGAGAAATGTGGCTTAAGTGCAGTGCTAGAGGTATAAACCCTGAAGTTATTTAAACCTTTGTGTTTTACCACTGTAGTCCCTGCTGGGTGAAATCTCCAGTTGGCCTAAAAGACTTAATCACCTCTGGCTGGATGAGTATTAGAAGTTCATTTGCATAAGTACTTGTCATTATCATTAAGTGTGTTTGCTTTCAGATATATTTAAGTCCACATTAACTCCTTCCTGCTTGACATTAGGATCTCTCAAACTGGCAGTGACTGCATTATATTTCCTCTGAACTACTCTCCTACTTAAGACATATCTAGGACAGCTGTACCCTTTAAATACTCATCAAAGGGAAACGATTCCATCAAAGGGAAACGATTCCATCTACTGCATGAAAAATTTAAGACACATATTTTCCATACAAAGTCAAGATGTGGTCACACAGAAATGAAAATACAGCACAACACAGTAGCAGTAAATGGGGTGGAGTAACCTGGTTGCCAGAACACTTTTCCCTGGGTCTCATAAGGCTGTAGTTCTAATCACAGCTCAACTTAGTGTTGACCACTACAACAAGCAAAATTTTAACTGCCTGCAATTCACTGTAAAGTCAAACCCTAGGGTTAAGCATTCAGTCACTGTGTAAGAGAAAGAGATTTACCTGGGAAAATCAGGGAACTCTGATATCCTGGTAAATTTGATTAACTGCATGGCCCTACGTTCCTCTGACATAGAAGATGGGTGAACAGATGAGCATACTTGCTTCTCTCCTTCATTGTGCTGGATGCATCCCATCATGGAAAAAAATATGAAAAAAATCTTTATTGTGAGGGTGGTGAAGAACTGGAAGAGGTTGCCCAGAGAAGCTGTGGATGCCCCATCCCTGGAAGTGTTCAAGGCCAGGTTGGATGAAGCTCTGAGCAACCTGGTCTAGCAGAAGGTGACCCTGATCATGGCAAGGAGCTTGGAATGAGATTATCCCCTCTAACCTGAGCCATTCTGTGATTCTTTGAGGAGGTAACACCTGAGGAAGAAGAATCAAAGACCTACCAGCAGAACCACAGCACTACTGTCTAGGGTTGGCAGTCTCACCCTCCCCCAAAATTTTGGAAAGAACAATTTCGGACTTTCTATTACAAAGACAACTGCCCTTGTAAGGGAGGGCACTGAAGCCAAGGGAGTGGAAAATGCTCCACAAAACAGGGAGAGACAGTACTTATCTACTGGTTATGGCAAATAACCGGAAAGAGAGACCTGCCTCTAAGGATTACATTCTGAAATTCTGTGAATTTTAAATTGGTGAAAACAGATGTTATCTTGAAATCTGAACTGAAATTAAGAACCTCCAAGAACATGAAATATCTAATAAGCTAAAGAATCACTTTCCTTTCACTTGGTCTCCTTCAGGGCATGTGACTCCTCAACAACTGTTTTTCTATCTTATTTCGGAGAGCATCTATCTCCAAATAAGTAAGTAAGTATTTACTTGTAAGTAAGTAATAAGTTCAAAACCGTATTACTTTGGATAGAGTACATTTTCTGAATGAGACAAGGGTCTTAACTGAAAGAAAAACCAAACTATGATGTTCCACTGCATAGTAAAGCAGCCTGACAATTAAACTACTAATATAGAACTTAAGGACTACTAACAGTGGTTTTATTTTAAAAACATTTAAACATAATTTAAAAAAAATGCCTAAAATTATTTAAAATAAAATTTAAAATAAATATTTTTAAACATTTTATAAGAAGCAATTTTCATGTGATATGTTCCAGAAATGTTCAGAGTTTACAGATCTGATGGGTATTTATGTATGAATCTGTGTAGTTTCTGACTTAGTTTTGCAGAAACAGAGACCAGGTCAGTTCTAAGCCTGCCACATGACATTTAACTTATTAGCTGACAAGAACTTAAAAGAAACTTAAAAGAGACCTTTTTAGTAAGATTAGACAGCTCTAAACATTTTGTCTCAACATCTGAGCAGGTTTTTTGGACCATAATTTTTACTTCAGATGTCAAATCCCCAGTTCGTGTTTCCAAAATAACTGTTCACATTTCCTTGTTCCCCTCTGACAATGAACAGAGTAGTGCAAGGTCTGTTCTTCTGATGTACACAAACTAATATTTCACAATACTTTTCTCATACCTCTTTAAACCAGTGGTAAAAATATTCCTTACTGGTTCCTGAAAACCTGTGTTACAAAAAGCTGCTTTTGTTGTTAGCTCAGGGAGTATTCCTTTCTGTTGCAGTGACAAAACATGTGGTGATCACAGCCTTGGGCTTTCCCACATAAAAGTTATGCTACAAACATTTTGAAAACCTTTCTTGCATTTTCAGAGGATGAGACTTTAGGCAAAAAGACTAATATAATCTGCTGTTATATCAAACTAACATATTATAAATTCAGGTCACATTAATAATTAATATCCTACATATGGTATAAAATACACATTTTTGCATCTATTATTTTTCTTGAGAACAACATATGTGAACTGTGTTTTGCATACAGTGTTATTTATATTTTTTGTAAACTACATATCAACACATGTTTATGCACAGGGAATGGATGTCTTTAATAAAAGTTAGAGTCAGGATACTTAACTCATTGTTTTCTACAATCTCACTATTAGAAGTCTTTTAGAACAAGAGGAATCACACCCCTTCATAATGTATTTTAATTTTTTTAATATCTCTGCCTCTCTGCTGTGACATTCATCACAGAAACTAAAATTGGAGGGCAAAGGAAAACAAACTTGTTTAGCAATCTTAAATGGGTAGAGTAAACAAAGTGAATATCATTTGATAGAAATGTATGGAGTAGAATTATAATCTTTTGAGGAGTTTTATCAATGTCTGAGTTGGGTGCAACATTGTTTGGCAAATTTTCATACTTATTTCCAAAATGGATGAGTGAAGTCCTCACCTCATGCAATATTTTCCTACAAGCAGAAAGCCTGAATTACTGCTTACGTTAATATGCACCAGGTCATGCATGCTTTCAACAATTCATATTAAATCCACGTTATCTCTGCATGTACTTGTGATAAGCTTGTAAACCTGTAAACAACATTCATCAGTATATTCACAGCTGAAATTCATTTCGCATCCTTTCCACTAACCCTGTGTTCCAAGGGTCTTGTAGAAATAATTTCCTGATAACGTAGAAATGTCAGTCATATTTCCCAAATTTTAATGTCAGCCATAGCCACCTCAGTTTCTGAAAATATCACAAAAAACCACCCATTTTTAAAGTAAGTAGGATTTAACATTTATAAATCTAAAAAGAATGTAATGAAAAATAACACAGGGCCAGACAAATTGCCAGCCTAACAAACTTTGGTAACTGAGGTGGCATGAATATTTCTACTTCCATTGCTGTTCACAACAAAACAAACCCCTGAACTGTAGCCTGTGCAATAGTGACACAAGAACCTCCTGAAGCATTTCCTACTTAGGGATTGACAACAATTTTTCAGTTAAACATTTGTTTCTTAAGCTCTACCTGAGAATGAACAAGGTATGATAGTGTATCGGATCTGGCATTCTCAATATAATCTCAACTAGTCAAATACATCAAATATAATTATCAGCATGAAATTATAAAATATTTCCTATTAAAATAGGGGGGTTTTATATATCTGGAAATAGAAAAGGAAAAATTTACATTTTTCTACTATAAATATGAAGAACATGTTTGCTGAATAAAAGTCTCTCTGAAAGACAGCACTGTATGTGAAACCATGACAATCCTGAATGGAAGATAGGTAACTTTAATTTTTTTTTTTAAACTTTATTTTATTTTAGAAGTAAGAGACTTGGCCACAACACTACTACAGAAACTCCCATTTCAGAGCCAGATACTTTACTTACTGAAGACAATTCTTGTTCTATTTCCTGCAGATGAGATTGATAAAAGACAGTGCTAATGTTAATATATATACATTAGGACAGATATATACTTGCCTTGAACTCAACATCACCTCAGCCTACAGCTCACCATATAGAGGCAAACACTCTAAAACACAAAGCAGAAGATACTGGAAAGTTACAGGGCTTTTTTTGTCTGATCCTTATAGTCATTAAGCTAAGTGTCTTGGAAAGAAAAACCCTAAGCTATGAAGTGTATTAATTACCAATAGGCTTCTCCCCAGAATGCTTATGCACTTCAGTTTCTTCTCATGTTAAGCACTTCAGGATAATAATTAAAAAAGCTATTTTGTAGACAACAATACTAAAATAAAAATAAAAAACAAAGCACCATTAAGTAAATGGGTTTTTACCTAATGGCAGTTGACTCCAGTCATTAGGTAAACCATATTAATGCACATTACTCCATATGTCAATAATTTAATATTCCCCAAAATAATTTACACAAACACAGATAAGGATTTAAGAAAATAGAAGGAGGAATTAATCTAATGGTCCCTGAGTCAATAAAGGAGTCCTGTGAAGGCAGTTCCAGTTGTTACTCACACAACCCAAGAGAAATGGGCTAGGGTAGTCACGCATGGATTTCCAGAGGGAGAAGGGAGCTTTAGGTCTCCATAATTGGCATCACCAAGTGTCACAAATCATAGTGACAACTGCCAAGTCTATGAATTAGGAACTGGGATTAGGTCCCCTGAATTTGGATCTTGCTGCCATTAAATATAAAATTTAGACTCCCAAGTGCTAATGATATGTGCTATTAGATATCAAGTTGAGATTCCTAAATGCTAATGACCTACGTGGAATAATTAATACCAGTGAAAGACTAGGTCTGTAAACCTTTCCATGCTGTCTACAAAAATTCTCAGAATAAATGAAAATTAATACTATGTTCTCCACTTTCTGATGCACAGTGTGGTATGATAATGGCTTTTACTTTGTCTTAAAAACACTGCATGACAACAGAGAATGGAATGATCCTGAAGCCATAAATTACCATACTACTATCTAAGTTAAAATGATAGCTGTATTACAATATATTTACAAAACTATGATATATTTATCATGAGAATAATTAAGATAAATGCCACTATTGCAGTCAGTGCAGAACTGGATAATCTCCTGGAGAAACTGGCTGCTCATGGCTTGGATGGGTGTACTTTTCACTGGGTAAATACTGGCTGGATGGCCAGGCCTGGAGAGCAGAGTGAATGGAGTCACACCCAACTGGCTGGTATTCCCCAGGGCTCACTTTTGGGATATTCAGTTTAATATCTTTATCAATGATCTATATGAGGGATTGAGTGCACCCTCAGTTGGTTTGCAGAGGACACCAGTTTGGGTGGGCGTGTTGATCTGCCGGAGGACGGGAAGGTTCTGCAGAGGGATCTGGACAGGCTGGATAGATGGGCTGAAGACAGTGGTGTGAGGTTCAACAACGCCATGTGCCAGGTCCTGCACTTGGGTCACAACAACCCCCTGCAGTGCTACAGGGTGGGGCAGAGTGGATGGGAAATGGTCCAGTGGAAAAGGACCTGGGTGTGCTGGTTGACAGCAGCTGAACATGATCCAGAGTAGGCCCAGGTGGCCAAGAAGGCCAAGGGCATCCTGGCTTGTACCAGCAATAAGGTGACCAGCAGGACCAGGGCAGTGATTGTGCCTCTGTACTTGGCACTGGTGTGGCTGCACCTCCTTCTGCAACTGAACTGTGTTCAGTTTTGGGTCCCTCACTAAAAGAAAGACATTGGGGGCCTGAAGTGTATCCAGAGAAGGCCAACAGAACTGGTGAAGGGTCTGGACACAAGTCCTGTCAGGAGCGGCTGAGGGAGCCTGGAGAAAAGGGGGCTTAGGGGGGATCTTATTGATCTCTCCTGCTACCTGGAAGGAGGTTGTAGCCTGGTGGGGATCAGCCTCTTCTCCCAGGTAAGAAGCAACTGAACCAGATGAAATGGCATCAGGTAGCATCAGGGAAGGTTTGGAATGGATATTAGGAAAAATATATACATGGAAAAGGTTATAAAGCATTAGAACAGGCTGCCCAGGGAAGTGGTGGAGTCACCATTCCTGGGGGTATGTAAAATGGATGCAGATGTGGCACTCATGGACATAGTTTAGTGGTGAACTTGGCAGTGCTGGTTGGACTCAATGATCTTAGGGGTATTTGCCAACCTAAAGAATTTTATGACTCTATTCTAACATCTATTCTAATCTATGGGAAGAGAGGATCTCACCCTTCCTGCCAATACCTTTCTTGTCTTTAATATCATTCAGAATGTTTGAGCTTAAATTGAACCTTGGGGAGTTTTTATTGAGGACCTCATGAGAAAAATATATGCACTGATCAATAATCTCAGTTTGCAATTTCTGACCCTTTCATTCTGACTCTGGCCAAAATGCTGCAAATGACCACTCCAGGAAAACACTACTGAAAACCTGTACTGTTTCTTTCCACTTGAAAACTTTTGCAAAGGTGTACAGTTCCTTCAGTGTCTTTAATTAAAAGGCTCTATTAATCACATTAACACTATAATCATCACTTTGTCAGACTCCTAAGATTCAAAAATTAGGTTTAATTGTTTTTCAACAATGTCCCCTTTAGTATGCATTAAGGTACAAATAAATTTTCTTATGCAGCAGGAACATTTCCACTGCAATCACATTGTTCTTTTTTTTTAATTACTCTTTCAAAGTCTTTTAATAGTGCAAACCAAAGGCCGCTTAGGCCAGTATCCATCTCCTTATTTGATGACTGAATAATTTGTTAGTATAAAATAGAGAATTAGTGTATTGTTGTCCAAACATTATATAAATGTCTGCTTATTCTTATTATTTCTCTAAAACAAGAACTTTCATTTCTTTGTCTTCCATCTTTAGGCACATCCCAAATAATGCACATCTTGGTAAACTCTCAAGTTCTCCATCTAGTAATTAAAGTTTTGGTTTTTAAAGTAACTGAACATGCTGTGCAGAGTCGACACAGAGTGCAACAGACAGCTTTTAACACAAAAGGAAATAGCACCATATTGATCATAAAAGGTGGTTCTTTGTCTCCTTTTTACTGGTGGGAAAAAAACAACACACCATTATGCTATCTTCTGACCCACTTTTGACTTTTCCTGTGAAATTTGTAAATGAAAGATGACTTAATTTCTCTGATGCAAAACAGATACTGTGATGTTTGAAACAGAGGGACTGGAAGAATAAATACAGGTGTGTATTAAAATTCAGAGAAACGCCCTTGTCTGGGAGCCTACATCTTCCAGTTTCTTAGTGCTACATCTTGCACTCAGCTCTCAATGTCAGATTTTCCACAGCACAATGACACTTCAAAGCAGCACTTGTCTCTGCTCAAGTAATGTGATGGCAGAATTAAAGGGATGATCCACAATCTGGTGTAAACTAGAGCTCATTAAAAATAAGAACATTCTCCATAAATTTAAGGTGAAAAGATATCTTTTATCAGGCTTTAAAATTTGCATTAGTTTTACAGGAAGGCAGCATCTGAGCTGTTAAGCAAGATGGTAGCTGTTTGGACATGCATGATAACATTCTCTGACCCTGCTTCTGCTACCACATGTGGGACCATGTGTACGACCGTGCCTCCGTCTCAAGGCGATATTGAGAAAATAGCCCCACAGAAACTGGTAATTTTCACAAGAAGTGATGATATAGAACTTAAAATTTTATCCACGGTGATTGCCTCTGAGAATAGCTAGTCAAGGAAACTGCAAAGGGACAAGCAAATCTTCTGGGAGTTCTGAGCAAAGCACAGTGCAAGATGGGGTTATTGAAGAAATACTCAGAAATATTCTAGTTACTGTTATCTGCAAAGAAGCAAACAAAAAATTCCTGATTGTGTATTAAAATTCAAAGAAGGGAAGAACAAGAGACTAAGGAATCTTGTTAAAAATAAATTGAAAAGAGTGTGGAGCCTATCCTAAAACATCAGGTCGTACCAGGTATTAACTACAACAATCAGCCTTCAAAAACCGACCACAAAAAGTCAAAACCCAAAAGCCAACCCAAAGAACAACCTAGAATAACCAAACACAGTATCTAATAAAAGTTAGAACCCTTGCTTCTGAATTAAGAATGTGGAAGTCAAAAGCAAGGCAAACAGAATGCATAGTATGTGGCAAGTTAGATTTCAAATCAAAGGCAGACCAAAAAGGTTTTGAGAAATAATTTGCTAAGCTCATAAAAAATATCTATAAAAGCCTGTACTACTACATTAGGAGCAGTAAGCAAGTAAGGCCCTGTCAGGCCGAGAGATGACAGAGGTTAAATAACCTCTTTGTGCCCATCACCACAGAAAAACAGGTGTATTTTCACAATTACAACTTCTTTAATATAGGAAAGGCTGAAGAAATTATCTCAAACAGAAATGCCAATAGAAGTGGTTTCAGATAAAATGAAAAAAAATTAATTAGATATATGGATTCAATGGGCCCCATTGACCATTTCTAAGGGAACTTTAAAATATTATTTTAAAACTACTGTGTGTCACATTTCACCTCTTTTGAAATCACAGACTTGCCCAGTCTTGCTGAGTCTTGAAAGCACCTCTAGAGCTCACCTACTGATCTGTGTCAAAACCTAGTAAAGTCAAAACAAATAACACCCACTTCTTTGCCCTCAGTCCACTAAGTCAGTTACCTCACTGTGGAAAGCTGCCAGGCTGGAGAGGTATGATCTCGCCTTCGTAAATTCATACTGGTGGCTCCCAGTCCTTGAGCCTTTAAGAGGGTCCTATGGTCACTAAATTCAAATCCCTGCTATAAAGTTCAGCTTCCCATTAGGTGTTGACCTGGAAGGTCTCTTCCTTTCTCCTTAAGCCTTCCCTCTCTGTGGCACTATTGAGGACACAATCCCTGGATCCCTTTGCCCTGCGCCCTCTCCCAAAAAGCCATACAGCCACAATGGATACAACTTGGATCTTCCCTGGCCAGCAGGGGAACCATCTAAGGGCTGGATGAACCTCAGCCTTCTCTCCATGATGTCCAGGCTCTGAGCACCCAGCAGGCAGCAATCCTATCCAGGCAGCAGGTCTGTCCTGTGCCTCAGGGTGTCTCCCACCATGATGCTCATCACTTCTTCCAGTGCTGCTCTGTGCTCAGACCCAGCTGACTCAGGATCTTGGCTGGACACAAATCCCAGTGCCTCCTCTGCATCTCAGGTGCTGACCAGAGCCTTCCTTCAGTGGTCAGAGCCCTCCAGCCTTCCCTGTCAGCAGATTGATCCCTACTTCACAACCCCTGCCTGCTCCTCCTTGGGTACACCTGGGGACTGAGGCTCTGGGGTCTCAGAGAAGACTGAGTCTATCTCCCTGTCATCTGCAGAGCTATGTCCTTCTTCCATAGCCCCTCTGCTTAGCCTGTGTACCAGAGTCAAGAATTGGGAAGCCACAGCAGATCTTCAGCAGGGCCTCATCAGTGTCTGTGGAAACACAGGTATTTCCACAGCCAGGTGGATCAATAAAAAGCACTGTAAAAGATTAGACTTACTGGATGAAAAGATAAATTTAATGTATTAGAGATGCATTACCCACCAGATTTTATGGAAGGAAATAAATCTTTAAAAATCTACTAGAATACTTTAGGGAAAGTGTGGATAAGTGAGTGTGATGAGGGCAATATAGAGTATATGGATTTCCATGTCACTTTTGACAAAATTCCTGTAGAATCCCTAAAATTTCCTGTAGAAAATAAGCTACAAAAGATATGACCAGGACATGACTTAACAGAGGTTTAAGAACAAGAAACAAAATAGCCACTATATACTGTGAGGAGAAGTCTACTACTGGAAGAGCCCTGCAGAGCTCTTATTTAAAGGCATCTTAGTGTTTCTAAACAATCTGGAGAAGTGAATGGATGTGGAGATGAACAAACTGGTACATATTAGTGGTGGGTTGAAAATAATACAGACTATCAAAATTCAAAAAATGTTCTTAAGCTACTGGATGCCTAGGTAATAAAACCGTAATTATAATAGGAATGTACAGGAAAAACACCCAAGTTTCCACCTTCCAGAAGAGAGGTTTTGAAGGTCTTGTGGATATTTGTCCATACTTACCCATTTAATGTTCAGCTGCAATTTGCAAAATAATATAATATCAGGGAAATAACATAGAACAAATAAAAAATAAACAAAAAGTTCATGCCAATGGATAAACCTCTTTAACATATGACTTTTGAATACTGCACATTGTTCTGGTATCTCAATTGAAAAAAAAAAAAAAAAGACATACAAATAATATAAGAAACAGAAAGAACTAAATAAAAGGATAAAAAAGTTACAAAGTTTAAGTATTTCAACCTTTTGGGGAAAGATATAACTTTGGGGAAAAAGCAAGAGACGTCAGGTCATACTGGCATAATTTCATTAAGCTGGATAAAATTTATATGGTGAGTAAATATGAAAGATTTTATCTTCCTCAGAATACAACAACCAGAGGCATCAACTTAAGTTATCACAGAGCTGTTTGGAAGAGAGAAAGGACAGGACTTTTGCCACAGGACAGAAAATTAAGCTGTGTAACCTTTTACCACAGGATGTACGAGATGTCAGAAACTTAATGTGTTCAAAAGCAGTTAAAGGAATTCACAGAGAGGTTTGTGAATTGTATGAAATACAAATATGGATACTCCACTTCAAATAAGAACCTCTACTTCAGAAAAGACTGTAACTTCCAAAGTCAGAAGGTTATAGCACAGGAAATATCATTCTGGTTTTATATTCTTCCCCTAATCATCTGCTAATGGCCACATGCAAAACAGAAGGCCAGGCTAACTCCTTCAGCTGGAGCCAGTACAGCTGTTCATATGTTCTTCAAGATTAGAAATTAACCATTTCCCTACAGTTTAAAATCCTTTATAATTCCAAAGTTCTTATTGAGATAGTTCATTATGAATTATCTTGAAGACTACAGAGAAGAAAGTATAATAAAAATTATGTGGTAACAAGCATACTTTATGCCTTTCTAAAGAAGAAAACAAAACTTTCAATTAGTAACAGTAAGGGATGTCAGATATAAATTGCAGTCCAGTTTTGTTGGCTTTTTTTTTTTCCTGAAGAACAAATGGGAATTAAAAAAGCCACACAATTGATTAATTCTGATCTATACTTCTATTTGAAAACTATGAAACTTTTCTGGCAGCTTTCCATCCATTGTTGCATTCCTAATTATCAAGGTGAACATTTAAATTTGCTTTATCTACTCTTTACCTTTAAAACAGCATTTTCTCACTGGATTTCTGCTAAACACAGCTGGAAACTCTAGATAAACGCAGCCATTTCTGATGGAGACCAAAGTGTCTCTCAGATGTTCCCTCAAATGTGCTAAAAAAGCTACAAACTGAGTCACTTCCACAGTAATGGGATTAGAAATAGCCTGCAGGGAAGCATGTGCCAAATGGTGCCAGCTAGCAAAGATTATAACAAAAAAAAAAACTGTGACATTATAAAAATACCTTAGAGTGAGGCTCTGGGTGGTGGAATTGTGACTTGCCAGCTCAAAAGAATGTGCCTCATTAAAATGACGGGAGTATGCTGAAGCACTGATTTGTGCAGAAACATGATCCTCCTGATAGCTGAGTAGCTAATCTTTTTCAAAAACCTTGCCACTTGACCATCAAATTCATAAATGTCAATTACAGCTGAAGGGGGAAAAAACAAGAAAAGATGGTGGGGCAGAGGAGGGAGGGAGAGAAAGCTGGGGAGGGATCAAACTTAAAAAGTTTGGGATTATTTAAAACTTCAGATATAAGTAAAAAAAATACATAGCAAAGTGTTACAAACATAAAGAGCAAGCAAGCTTTTTAACCCTGTATTATGGAAAACATTTGGAGAAAACAGGCTTAAATTAGTTCTTAGGTTTCCACAGAATTTCAAAGGAGCTGAAAGCCCTTTTCTGATGGGGAACTGTAATAAGTGTTGTGGATGCTCAGTAATTTTGCACTGTTTGTTTTGTGCATTAAGCCACACAGCACTTCTTTGGGCACTGTTGCCCTAAACCACCATACCTATGAGTTAAAGCTATAAAGGAGCGTGACTCCCTCTTCAGACAGGTTTGTATCCTGTAAAATTGCATTACTTCTACAACTAAAATAAAAAATGTTGTTAAGATTTCAAAATCTGAAAACTGTGTTCAGGCACCAATTATTGTCTGGAAAAGTAATTAAATGCAATCTGATTTGCACCAGAAATACTGATCTTTTACTACTCAAACTATGAAAAAACCCACCCCAGTGAAAAATCCCTGCAGTAAAAAAACAAGTAGTCAAATTCAAACAAAAATGGAAACAAATGAAAAAAAAACCCACATGATGAAATGTTGTAAACCAGAGTGACATGTTCCATGTCTACATCACAAATTAAAATAACAAAGGTTACAGTAGACAGGCCTTCAATTGTACACCTGAAATAGTGAACAGAACTAAATTCTGCTTGTCAACCACAGAATACTATTGAAAGTAAAAGCTGATATAAAGGTTACCTTTTTTCCCCCCTAAAAAGGCCAGGATGGCTTTGTTACATGTTTTATTCTGTATTAGATTTCTCTGAATTTTAAAATACATGGTGTACTTGACCCTAATCTCACACCTTTCTTTGGGTCCTCATATTGCTTTTTCTTCCATTTCTCTTCCAGTCTCTCTGAGTCTTCAAAAAGCTGGTGTTTTGGCTCAGACTAATTTAGTTTATAAAATATTTTGTGGGTTTATCTTTTCACCTTAGTAAACGTATTTACTGCCATTCTCTATATCCATGCATGAATTCCTCATATCTATGTTATTTTCATTCTTTCTTTAACATCGTCTGTTCCTATTCTATTTGGCAGTTCACATCAGTAACAATATTAGGCAATTCTGATTATTTCAGTTCCTTTTGTGTGGATTCAAATGAAACTTAAACCAAAAGAGATGAAATCCAGAGCCAAAAGGCAAACTAAGTCTGTTTAAGATCTTCACAAGCAAACAATGTAGAACTAAGCTGAGGTCAGCACGGCAGCTGAGTATAAATTCACATATTGAATTTACCATTCCTAGAATGTATTTAGAACCTGACAATGGCTTTTGCTTTTAAATATTTAAATATTTAAATGATGATTAACGTATGTTGCAGCATTAACTATTTGTGATTTCTTCTGGGCTTTCTTTTCCTTTAGTTAATATTACCAGAAAAGTCAAGCTCGTTTAGTAGCTGTGGGAATTCAAGTGAAATATTGAAGTGCATTAATTTGTCAAAATACTATACGTGTTGGCACAAAGACCATTCAATATACAGCTTTTTAAAGCTAAACCACAGTCCCTTTTTATAAAAGCTGCTCAGTATTTTTCTGCTTATTTACTTGAAAGTTTCAACTCATTATCTATAACATGGAATACTGCATATTCTATTTGCCAGCATGTAAGTGCCCTAACAAAATTAGATCCTCTTTCTTTATCTGCAGAAACATGTGTGATAGTCTACATGTGTCTGAACTCCTGCAGTTTCTTTTCAGAATATCCTCAGTGAACACACTGTATTAAAGGCAATCAACTGCATTAGTGCACTGGTCCCATTCATTCCAAAGTCATCTGTTCTTTAATGTACTTTGTCTAAATATTTTATGAAATAGATGTCAGGCATCTTAACTGCCTTTTGTTCTCCCTGTTGTTCTATGATTAAATACTTCCTCAGTAAACTCCAAGGGGAAATAAGCCTTTAAATTTATGAGTGAGATAAAGAAATAAACTTTGAGCGTGAGTCACTTGCCATTCTTCCGTTCAGGTGCTTCAAGGCATATCCTGTGTATTATTAGGTAGAAAATTCAGGGCACTTGAGTGATTTCAGTAGAGCTTTGGCAGTTTATACCAGCCTTTTGAAAAACACACCTGACCCTCCAATGTGGCAGACAGCACCAATAAAATTGCAATACAGAGCTACTCTGAAGGCACAAATTTTAAGATAGGTACGTCTTAAAAGCAAGGCTGTCTCAACTGAGCGTCCATGCAGGCATTTCTTTCTCTGTTGCAAAACAACAAGGGCAGTTGTTCTGTCTTTTGGGTCAAGCCCTGGTGGAAGCCAGTGATAGGTTTTAAGCTTTACCATTTTCAAGTCTTGCTAGGCCATGAGAAGGGATTAACACACTGTGCCATACCATGTCTTTGTTGTGGCAATGCAGGCAATGAAAACTCACAAGTGTTAATTCCAGAAGTGCTGGTGCAGGACATTAGAGGGTGGAACATCTGCACATGCTGTGGTTTGAGGGTCTGGCCCCTTTCTCTGCTATCAAACAGGTTGCTGAACTCCTGAAATAAGATGAGTGCTCAGGAAATTATATTACCAGGGTGCTATAAAGGTCAAGGTAATATTATATTCCATTTTTTCTTCTTCATGTTTAATGATGGATTAAGAACTTCATTCTCTTTATAAGTTACAGGAAAAGAAAGAATGTATGCTTGCACAGATACTCTCTGACTTAAAAATGGCACTACTTCCATTGCTTACTGTGAAGACAGAGCACCATATATCAGTTGATGTGACAGTTCTACATATCTGTTAGCATGAAATACAAAAATAATTGTGCAATGTCTCAAATGCCACTCCCTTGACATAGAAAATCTTTTCTTTGATCTATAATTCTAATACAGTTTATAAAATCTGGTTACACATATTCCATATATAAAATGTGAACAGTAGTTCTAATTAGGACTGTATGAAATCCTGATGTATGGCTATTTATCAGATAAATTGTTGAACTATTATTCCTCAGCAATATTCAGAATCCCACTCATATCCAGCAAGTTAGTACATACACGTACAGAAAGGCACATAAACCATGGATGTAGTGGGCTGTAACTGTGAAATATTACTGCTTTTTTCTGCCTCACAGATTTTAGATTAGCCTTTGCTGTCTAGAAGCACTGTTGAATAATATGCTACTATGAAGTACTAAGTATTGAATTCTTATTCTACAAACTTACCCTATATGGTAAATAATACATTATCTCATCTCTCTACTCTCCTTCTCTCTTTAATCTTTCAGATATTATTTTATCTCTGCTTGCATGTATAAAAAAAATCTAAATTCATAAAATAATTGAAGATGCAATCACTATAACATAAAATGAATAAAAATTTGTCTCTGACTTTCAAGATCTATGAACACAACAGTTCCTCTGGCACAGCTAATTTCTACAGCTGCAGATAATAAAAATAATAATAATTAAAAAAAATAAAATAAAAAAAAAAAATTCAAAAACTGTTTGTATGACTGATTGGCCAGAAACATTTCTAGACACAACCAAAGCCCTGAGATTTGGGGAAGCTGGATTCTCAACTGTGTTTTCTAAGAACATGGCACACATACCTAACTTCCATAAAGCAACACTGGCATCTTAAATACCCTTCTTGCCATACTTTTCAACTTCAATTTGAAGAAGACCCCCTGCTCTTCCCAGCTAACCCTAGGGTGGTGACAGCACAGTCAGAGTTAGGTATTAGCATCACTTCTGATACAAACCTCTGCCCAAAGCCCAAGTGCCCTTTTTCTGCTGTAAACACCTTTCAGAGACGGAGTCAGGCTACAGATCAGAAAATATCCTTGGGGAAAACTAGCAAGTATCATCTTGTCCACAGTAAAGTGAGAAGGTTATTCAGCTGTTATTGTAGTCCTGAATCTGCCAAACTGCTCTTGGCATATAGAAACACATTAAGTTCATTCAGTCTGAAGGATTTCACAGATAATGGAGAGATCAACTCAATTTTTAAAAGGGGAAACTCTAACCATGTTTGATATTGATAAATGAACATATCTAAATAGCAATCACTAGGTACAAACATACTAGGTTTTTTCCCTCACACATTTTAAAACTTTGTGTTTTAAAATTCATAAATTTAAAAAAACCTCGGAGTAAAAATATTTTCATGTCTAGCTTAAATTGTTTATCAGAACTGTCACAAACTTCTGTCATGAACAGCCAGCCCAAGTATAAAGCTGGTGAATCCTGGATATTTTTTTTTTTCCTCTTATTAATAGAATTCTAAGGGGAAAATGTTGAAATTTTTCCAGACTTTGGGGGTTCATTTAAATTTTATTGTAACCTTTACAATTTATTTTAACCTTTATTGTAACGTTACACTACAATGAGAGAATCATAACTGTAAATGAATGTAATCATAACTATATAGGAGAATGAATGGGTGTTCACGTGTCTTTGGTATATTCTGTATTTCATAACCTATCATATTGCCTGTCAGAGTCCCTTCATGACCCTCCACCCTAATGTCTTGCCCTTGCCTTGTCTCCAGGTAAGGGTAAGGCTTCTCTGAGCAAAGGGAGCACAAGAAGACCTGTACCTTGCCATTGCTCCCTGTCCTCTTTATGTGTGTCACTAAAGCAGAGTAGCTCTGCCTGTACCTGTATGAGCATGATTAAGGGGGCTGAGGGGAACTGAAGAGTAGTGGAGATAGAGGGGCGACCCCAAACCTGGTCTACTTTGCACAGCAGCTCCTGTCCTGAGGGCAGGTTTTCACACCCTGCTTAAAGAGCATGGCAGAGATGTGAGGTCTTGGAGACACTGTTGTTCACAGCCTCCCCACTGACTCCTGACAAACTTGCTCACAAAGTTAATTTAAATTAATATACTTTCTCATTTTATGTTAGTAAGGTTTCAAGTGGTTTTACCTCTTGCCTGATCATGCAAATAAACTTGATCTGAGAATCCTTTTCTATAAACACTTAAAATGGCCCCAGAGGAGCTGCTGTTTTTCATACTGTGTCTATACAAATCCAAGATTTACCTAATAATCATTGTAATATATAAATTGGAGCATATTCCTCTGTATTTGGGAACTCTTACTTTTTTACTTTCAGGATGAAGTTACACAAAAGTGTCCCTGATGTCAAGTTGTTTTTATTTCTTGCCAATATTTGAAAAAGAACCTTAGGATTTCAAAACGCTGTAGAGTAGGATTTTTAAAATAGTGCAAAGACAACCTCTCATGTTGTGCAGAAAACAAACTAGCAAAGCATATAATCTTGCAGGTCAGAGGAAAACATACTTTATCTAGTCATTGATATTGATTAATGCTGTAACAGTCATAAAGCATCTCAGGAAACCATGCAAAAAAAAAAAATCATTCATATACCTAATATATTCACTCCACAAGCAAAAATACTATGTACATACCCAATGTAAAACAATCCTTATCAAGACCGAAAAAAAAATATCCAGCAACAAATTTGTGTCACACCAAAATATATATGGCATATAACCTAGCTTAACATTACACTCTAAATTTCAGCCTGGTTAAACCTGGACTATGCAAAAGTAAGAAAACGGATTCCTCTAATTAGAAAGGTCACTACACTACATAGGTGTGTTGTTATTTTTTCCCCCTTAAAATTAATGTCATAGTATTCTTTCTAGTGAAAGCACTTTTGAAAAAATAAACCAAACCAAATCAAACTAAAAAGCAAGATCTATGATGTTTTCAGACAAGACACAATTTTGCCAGTTTTAAAAAAACCTAACAGCACAAATAACAAACTCTTCTCTCTTTTTTTCCTGTCTTCATCAAGATCTGTGTTACACAAACAAGGCAAGACTACATACCTCCAGTTGTTCACGGTAATTTTACTTAACCTTTTACTATCCTTGTTTTCTGTGTGGGTACTTTTTCAATGCATGCACTCATGTTAGATTTTCTATTTCAATAAACTAAAACCAAATTTATAGCACATTAGGTCTGCATTATGAAATTTCTGACATTATCTCCATCAGTGCTATTGTTGAATTGCAGCAAAAACCTTGTCGAAAAGTCATTAAAAGCACAGCTCACGCACTACAAATAACACTAAAGAACTCCTGTTCTAGTTTCAGCACAAACATGTACTTCTAGCCTCTTAAATTGTCACTTGACAACTAATCATATTCTGACCCGAGGACTGTATTTAATTAGAAGACAGAGACACAAGAGCATTTGCAATATATGCATCTAGGCATTATGTCAGTAGCCATTTTTCCTATGGTACAATGTTCACAACCCTGACAACATCACTTTCTAATGTGCTAATTAGAGCAGGATGACTAAGAAAAATTATTTGCCTAGTCTTATGTACAAAATAATTTATGAAACTCATCAAATAGTCAATATATTTTTGAAAAATAAACGACTACAACGTAGCTGTGTGTAAAGCAAGATATAATGGAAAATATGTCAAACAAATTATTTAAAAATATACATAGAGTGAAAATGTTCCAGCTAGATTGTTTGATTATATGGTTCCTTCTTTTCGCACATTTCTAAATTTTGAAAAACCAGCAATTATTGTAAAGTATTTGAGAGAAATGGCAAACTGAATGTTTCTTCTGGGTTTTACATTTTCTGAACGAATACTCTGTGGAACCAAAAGATCTATTTACATCAGCTAAGAATATGTTCCATAAGATAAAAATTTGCATCTAGGAATTTGTCTAGCATGATGAATTATCTGACAACAACTGTTCAGCATTTCTACCCTTCTAAATTGAATCGTATACATATATATATATATATGAATATATATGTAGTATAGAATAAGCAGAGCAGTTTGGAGTTCCTGGAATATTAAAA
>VXBX01001802.1:1869513-1911279 GCA_013400415.1 Scytalopus superciliaris
TATCATCCTGATTCAATGACTGTTTAATTCTAGTATGGTTCAATGTGTCTCCACACAAAGTTCCAGCCCTGCTAGAGATAGTGAGAAGTCATAGGGAATTTGCACTAATGAATATCCATCTTCAGGGATCCTTCTGAAAAGACTACCAGTGCTTTATAATTTAAATTCTACTGTTATAAGTAGCAATGGGTACCCCTGCTCAGCTAAATGATTTTACTGAAATATTTTACCTTTGTTGAAATACTGTGGTAAATGTAAGACAGCTCACTGATCCAAACAGGAAAAGCTAAAGCTTAACTTGTGACTGTAACATGAAAACCTAATAATAGCTTTTTTTTTTTTTTTTTTTAGAGAATTGACTTTTAGGACATGAGTATGAGTGGAGGAAGGAGAAAATGATTTCTGGCAAAAAGGGCAGTGTGGTCACAGCCCTGACTAAGAAGCAACCTACGGTTGCTGTTATATTCCCAAGTCAGCTACTGAAGTTATGAGATCATTGCCCTGGCTTTCATTCATCTTTGTTAGGGGCTCATATTTTCCTTTCTCAATCCCAGGCAGGCTCCTTGGGGGGGTGCTGCTGTTTGGAGCGTGAAGAATGAGGTGTATCTCCTCCAGCATGGCTAGACTCTGGCAGCAGCAGCTCCTGGCTTGCCACTGCCTCTCTGGCCAGCTGTATCACAGCTGGGCTTCCAACCCAGAGCCCTTTACTTAACAACCTCACTCGAAATGTGAATCACAAGCAAGTCTTTTGCTCACCAGAGAGAGGTTTTGCTTAGCTTACTTCATAATCCCTTGATTTTATTTCTGATTAAGTCTTAATTGTTGTCAGGCTTATTAAACTTAATCCGCTCAATTTACCTTGAGTACAAAAAACATGGTTTCCTTGAATGGTAATTTTCAGCATTTTGCTTCAACCAATTGAAGTCCCAGAAAGAAATCCACCTTCTTTTTCCTGCATGCATAAATATGGACTTCAAGGAGATGGCTCTGGTATTTGAATTAAATTTCTGCACAAACTAAAAATTACTGCTTCTAGGGGCTGCCTGTTGAAGAAATAACTCTTCCACTCACGCATTTATTTTTAAAAGGTAATTTTTTGTTTGTTTGTTTTTTGGCATAAACTGCCTTCAAAGGTTTATTCAAAAAATGCTTTTTCCAAATAAATCCCCTTAGAAAGATAAAATTCAGATCATTCTGGATTGCTGCAAGATAGAAAAGAATCTCAGCATCCATTTTTTTGCTCTTCTTATCATCTATCATCTTCTTCAATGCAGGCTGAGAATAAAGGAATACCCAAACTAATCAAAAAACTCCAAACAGTTGCGCATGATAAACTTCAAGTAAAGTTTTTGAAAAAAAAGATTTACTACTCGAAATTCACTCTCATAACTCACACTATGATAGTAAAAGTACCCCTAGAGATTTACTTCAAAAAAATACCAGACAGAAGACAACAAAACAGCAAGTACTACATTCATCAAATGAAGAGGATGTTTAAAAGTAAATAATGGAAAAGGGATTAAGGAGATGCGTTTAAAATGCACATTATGATGACTCCATTAAGCTGGTATCACATAGCCTTGTGTATCATAAAATATAAGAAACATAAAAGGCCTAGGAATTCAAGATTTACCTGCATGCACTACCTATGACTAATGATGAGCGCTAAGATGAAAGAACAATTGAAATGCATTTGATGAGTTTTTTCTTCTGTGTCTATGTTCTTTAGGGAATACTAGGAACAAGAAAATATTGCCAAAGGATCAAAAGAGAAAATTATGGTAAAGTGTCTAAGGGAATTTAGGGAAAACTTCCTTTTAACAAAACACTTCAATCACTATGGTACTGCTGGGATAGAGAAATTAAGAAATGAATCAGGATCCTACACTGATGAACCATACAATGAATTCTTAAATTTAAACCTCGATGCTGCGGTTCAAATGTGTCTGCTCCTTGTTCTGGGTCTCAAAACTAAAATACAAGAGTACAGAGTAATCCATACATTGAATATAGAAAATAAGTCCCCAGTTTTACAAAACATGAAGACTACAAAGCTGCGTGGTGGTAACAAAAAAGCCTAAGGAAATTTAAAAACTTCATGCAGGTGCAGGAAGCCAGTTACACACTCCAGAACTGGGGATCTCAACCTCAGAGTTTTATATCTGTCTACATATAATGTGTCTTCATGTCTAAATTCATAAACACATTGAAGGAAAGACAGCTTCTCTGAAGTTAGAAAATGTTTTGATTTTATTCCACCTTCTCTATATACACATAGATTTTATTTTACAGTGAAATACTATATTTTCTTGTCACTGGAAATGATGGATACCCTGGGCATAAAGTTAAAATATGTAGCTGTAGCATTCTTCAGTTGGTCTTACCCAATGAATCTTGGAAAAGCTGAGATATGACTTCACACATGAAGATGAAATCTGTGTTGAAAACACAAACCTGAATTTTCTGTAGAGAATAGAAAAACACTTGTAATATTTCCTGTCTGGAATTGTCAAAATAACATGACTCAGTCTGAGTGGCATAGTATATTTCTCTCTCTCTCTCTCCCTCCTTTTTTCTTTTTTTCCCTCAAAACATTGAAAATAAGTAGGATTAAGACAACCTTGTACATTACAGAAAATTAGACATAGATGAAGTTCCAGAAAGCAAGAGAAGTTCCAATTTTCAAAATGACCTAGAAAAACTTGTACCAAAGAAATAGAGAATAACCAAAAGTTTTTCAGACATTTCAAACAAAACCTGACAAATTGGCAAAACCTGAGATTATAATTACAGTAGCTAGAGCTGAAGATGTGACATGGAGGGACGCCTGCCTCAAGGAAGACAATCCATATTGTGACATAATGACAAATTACACAGAAACAATGAAAACTACAATAATGTTGCCTAAGCTAGGCAGAAGGAACAAGGTCTCTCTCAGGCTCCTGCTTCCTCCTCCTCCAGGTTTCCTGAATGAACGTATGGAAAGAACAGCAGAAATATTCTCCTTTCTCAATTTAATTGCACATGTACCACCTCAGTCTGCAGCACCAGCTTCAAAGAGTGCTCTGGATAACCTGCCCCCAAGCCTTTGGTGCAGAGCATGCTCAGCATTAAAAACACCTATATTAAATATGTGTATCCATATTCCACATATATGTTAAACTTCAGTTCTTGATGAGTTTCTGCTGAACATATCCAAAACAACATTGTTCAAGCTTTAGCTTGTCAAAAGCAGTTGATTTTTTCCCCCATGGCACAAACCAGGATAACACAACAGTGATATATTTGCAATCAGAGCCAATCCTTAGCCAGACTTCAGCCACTTGTTTCACAGCATGTAACACAGTTACATGCATAACATTTCTGAAATCTTCGTTTTCTAATTATCTAAGTATGCTTGCTTGAATTTCACCAAACAAATTGCCTGCAGGAAATACTTTAGGAAAGCTTAGTCTGAGCATTTAAGCCTTAGATATGTAAATGCAATTAAAAACATGAGGAGAGAATGTCTCCATTAGTGACCTTCCATGGAATAAGCACCAGTGAGAGAATCTGATCCCAGGAACTGTGAAATTTGTTTGTACTGTAACAGACTGATTTTAAAATCAGGAACTCACATGGAATGGCTGAGGTAGAGGGCACACCTGGAGATCAGCTATAGCAAGCTGCTCAGAGCTGTATCCACTTGCATTTAGAATGTCCCCAAGGATGGAGACTCCAAGAGCTTCTGGGTGCCACCTATTCTGGTATTAAATCACACTCAAAGTGAAAAAAAAAAAAAAAAACCCAACGGCAAAAGAAAAGTATTTTCTTAAAGTATAATGGCCTTTGCTGCATTTCATTTGGCACCTATTGCCTCTTGCCACATCACTGGGCACCAGTGAAGAGAGTCAGGCTCTGTGCCCTCTATTCCCTGCCATCAGTAGATACACATTACACACATGGGCACCACGACAGCATAAGAGGCAGCAGAGTAAAGTCTTAGCAACGAGAGTTCCAAATAGATATCACAGAAAATAAATATACAGGAGGGTAGAAGACACTGGGACCAGTGTCCAGAGGAGCCGCAGATTCTCCATTCGCAGTGGACATGGCCTTAAGCAATGTGGCCTTGGTCAGCTTTGAGTAGGGTTTGGACAAGTTGAACTACTGAGGTCCTGTCCATTCTCATTTACTCTGTGATTTTCAATCCATTTTAAGAACAGAAAGTGTGAGTTTTGTTAAAAAACCTTCCCAGTGTGACCATTCAGGAGCCTCTCTGGCAGTCACACTCCCACCACCAGCTGAGACAGAAGCCCAGTCACAGCAGCACCTTCAGTGACCAGACTCCCTGCACACCCAACTCACACAGCCAGACCAGGTTTCCCATAGCAGAGTCTCAGATGTCTCATTCCTTAGTGTTTTATTCACAGGACAGCAGCACACAGCCAGAGCTGGTGCCTCTGAGGAGGGACCCCAAACAAAGGGTCTCGTGAGCTTTTATCCCCTCACTGTGCAAGAGCACCCAAGTCTTGCTCTTCCTTCCAAGTCATTGGCTTGTACCATATTTTTGGGTGTTCCACACCTGGCTGTGCCATAGCTCCCTGTGCCCTTTGTTAACAAAAGGGGTGGTAGCTCATGAAGTCTTATCTCAGGCTTCCAACCATAGCCCAACCTGTGGCTGCACCCCGAGCTACCTGCACTGAATATATTCCTCAACAAGCTTGAGAACACATGCCTGAAATATGCCAAGTGGGCAAGAATAAATTGCATCTATTCTTTCCATTTCATTTATGTACGTGAGTTAGCATATTCTGCTGTTAATGGATTATTATGTTATGATTTAGATGGCACTGTTTTGTCAAAATGTTCTATCTGTCTAGACTTTGTTCCTTCTTGGTTTAGGGATTACCTTAAAGCCACATGAACTAATATTTAAGCTAGTGTTGTTGTCTTAGTCTGCTTCTTCCCCCTTCCCTCCTTTCCCTTTCCTTTCCCTCCTTCCCTCCCTCTCTTTTTGTTTTAAACTAATGATGGCAATGCTTTTGCTGATATGTTCCTGAAGGTACATTAATTCCCCAGGTGGTCATTTCAGCCATGCAAAGAATTTTAACTAGACTAATTTACCACAGTATATCAAAATCTCTTATCCTATGTTCCTCATTGTGTGTGACTGGCCTTCCTTTCTAAAGTTGTTTTACAGTTACAAAGTAGATAATTGTTCCAGTGAATGATAATTGTCTGTATTTCAATATTTTGACAAGCTATTTCAATGTTCCTGTCATACATGTCTTATATAATTACAAAATCTTTTCAAAGAAAGTATATTTACTTATTGATTATTTCACTCTTCTATGTAGGTATTTCTGTAATTTATTGTGCTTTGTATGTTTCTGTTACTTACATGGACTTCAAAATACCTGGGGGCAGGAAAAACATGGAAATTTTTTTGTGTAAATAATATTCTGGGTTCATTCCAACTCTTTATTCCTATTTCATACAACTTCACAATGATACGATATTTTCTTGCAAAGCTTAAGGCAAAATTCCAAGAAAGGGTCATTGACTGAAATGTGGCAGCAAAGAACCCCACTCATCAAATCTGAATATAAACTCCTGTGTCCCTAAGGAAGAATATGTTAAAAATAATTGTGAAAAAACAGAACTCTGTGCTGTGTATACACATGAATCACCACAGCTCATCACTGCATCTGAATTATCATCATTTTACCCACTTGTGGCATTTAATCTATTGGATCCTGGTTAGGAGAAAATCCAGTGAGCTCTGCAATTCCATGAAGAACAGGGGAGAAATGGCAGCTGTGTGAGAAATCCTCATTTCTGTCTCTCAAGTCTGCAAATGTTACTATATGATACCTGCCACTAACTAGGATAAGCACTTGCTTTAAAGGAGCCCAGAAGCCTGACTCTGCCTGTGATGCAGAAACAGGACAGAAACACCCCTATGATTCCTTCCAGCTCTCCAAGCTGCCCACAAAAACAGACCACGGGGCATCTAGCATGGCTAGTTACTCAAAAAATGTCAGGAATAGGAATTTCAGGAGAAAGTCATTAAAATAAGCAGCTCACAGACAGTATCAAAGAAAGGCAAGGAGACTTCAGCCCCTTTGGTTTTGTCTTTTTAAATCCACATTCTTAAAAAAAATAACCATGGTGGTACCCATAGGGCAATATTCATAATTAATAATGATCTAAGAATGCGGAATACTATTACTAACCTCTAATACTCACCACTCAAGATGAGCAGCCTATTCCTAAGAATTTTATCTGAACCTTTTTAGGCAATTCTATGTACCATTTGGAAAGATTTTCTCCGGTATACCTTTTTTTGACCAATGTGAACAAGGGATAGAGAATAAGTTTAATATCTAAAAAGAAGCACATGTTTAGAATACAACATGCTCAACCTTTTTCTCCTACTCAAATTCCCCAGAATTTGTATATGAATGGGAGAGAAGATACAATGTTGGTGATAGTTTGTGTAGTAAATAATAACACGCATTTCATAACACAAGTACCTCTGAGGAACCTGAGGCAATTTAAAAACATCTTGAGACTCAACCTGTTGCTATGAAAAAAGAACTAGAAATCAATGTTGACCCCTGCTGTTCTCTCTTAGTTTCTTAATCTTGTTTTTCCTCAAAGCAGCATTTTACTATATTATTTAATGTACTTCAGTGTTTTAGTCCTTAAACTTATATAAGGCCCTACTCAGTTTAGTAATCTGAGCTATATAAATTAAAAATAAGTCCTTCTGACTTGATTGAAGATCAACAGGCTTCTGGGGCATTTGCTAAACTGGAAGAAGCTGACTAGAGCTGAATGTGGGTGAGAACCCTGGTAGGCAATGAGCATGGTGACAGGAAAAACTTGGAGAATAAGTTCAGAAACAATCAAACAACTATTCTGAAACAAACCAGATGGAGAGTGTTAGGACCACAAGTACCTGCCAGAGATGGAAGGGAAGTGGTGGTGAATGAAACTGGCACACTTGAAAAATGGGATGTTCTAAAAAAAGCCAAGACTAGCTTTCTCACCTCTGTGTATGTGTGTAAGACTCAAACCTGTTGCAGCTGTACTGGGGTGGGGGGGAAGAAAGAAAGAAAGAAAGAAAAAAAAAGAAAAAAATAAAGAAAACTAATGCAAATATCTAAAAACTGTTGTGAGTCTGTAAGGCTGAGCTTGAGAACTATGTGTTGAAGTACCTGTATAAGTTCGTAACTTTATTATGAATAGAAGCTAGAAGGATAAAATTAGATTACTCTTTTAAAATATATTGAAGTACAAGGAATTACATCTCATAAATTTTGAGAGACACTCTTTGGTTACCTCATTTATTCATTCTTGCTGGTTCACGATATCCCCTTTCGTGCTTGGCTATCTGGGGACCTGTTCAGGTTTCGCATTGAAGGATCAATTCACACAGCAATGAAATACCACTGCCTCTTGGGGGGAGGATGACATCTGTTAAATAGCACCCAGCAACACTGCACAACAGTTTATAGCATCAAATGCAGAACAATTATGAATTTAATTAGAATCAGAGTGGGATTTTAATGAGAAAAAATGCAATTATGTGTGATGAAAATATAGGGCTTGATTCCTTTATACTCACCCTGAGTTCCCTTACTACATAAGTATTTCCAAGGATTTTACTAGCAGCAAGGGGATATAACCTGCCCCTGAACAGTTAAGGACCCAGCCTCTCATTTACCAGTAAAGAACTGTGTCCTCTTTGTGGTAGATTAGCAAGCTGCACACTCAAACAGTATCAGCCAAACTTATCCTTTGCATTTATTTTTTGCCTAATCCTGCAAATAGCTATTCCTCACATTTAGTTGAATAGGATACATCTCATCAGCAAAACAGCACATGGGTTTGGATACAGAATAATAAATGGCTTTGGCCTGGGACATAACTAATACTCTAAAATGACATAGATCAGAAAGTTCTTTAAGCACCTGTGTCACAGGTCTACAGGAGGGAGAGGTTTAATGCCTGTACACAGAGTAATTATTACTAACTGGAAGAGAGGGAGATAATTTTATTTTCTCCTATAGTGCTATAGGTGATAACTTGTGTAGATGTTTGTGAATATGAGCCACTCTAATACCACAACAATTGTTTTTAAAGTTGAAGAGAAATGAGAGTATTGCCATATTGATATTTTATTATTATTATTATTACAGCAAGTTGGCATTAAAATCTAATTGGAAACAGTTTGAACAAAGCTATAAGATGGATTTTTATGTTTGACTGAGAAACTTATTTATGAAGCACTGTACGAGCACATAAAAGGGAAAAAGTCTATCATAATTTAATAGAAAATCTCTGTCCTACAAGGTGCTAAGTCTTGGGTAACCTGAGTTACTTTCCTCCTTCCAAAATGTACTTTCAAAGCATATGATCTGCTTGTTAGAATAAACCTCCCAGTATGAGGAGCAGTAAAAGGAATATAAAATATATTGCATTTGGATAAACTCTGGAAGTCAATATTAAAAAAAAAAANATGTGATCTCATTAAGGAAAAAAAAAAAAAACCAACAAAAAAACCCAACTAAGGGCAAAGCCAAGTAACAAAGCAAGACAAATGACATTGCACTATGGTGGCCATTTTGCCTGCTTCATATCTTTTGAGGCACAAGCTTAGAATAACCAATAAGTTTCCACGGAGAAAAAAATAAAAAGGGTGTAAGGCTCTGAGACAGCGTTTTGGCATATATTTCCCAAAAGCTGGAAGGCAACTGCCTAACCATTCCCTCTAGCTGCAGGAATGTTTGCCAACTACAGAAGAGAACTGATGATTACTACTCTTCCTGCCCCTTTGGAAAAGGGACAGATCAGCCAAAGGGCAATAATATTTTTAAGTTCTATGCCATACTCTCCCCTCACACCCATGATTTAATCTGTAGCACTCAGACATTCCAATGTAACCCTAAAATAGCATTTTATGGGAGTGGAAATGGCTAGATACACTTTAATGCACACTTGTTCAGAGTTGTCATGGATTCCATGTTAAAATTCATACTTGGAAAAAATCATAAACTATAAAAAATGAACACAGACAACTGTTTATCACTGTAATATTTGCCTGTCAGTGAGCAAAAGTGAAATTTGCATAATGACATCCACAGCTTTCTCTGCAATGTTAAGCTTTTCACTTTTTCTTTCTCAGGCTATAGGAAGCTTTGCCTGGAATGAGATTTCCTTGCTTTTTTTAAAATTTATTCTGGTTATGGTCAAGGGGTAAATTGAATATCATCACCCTCTCATACACACCTGTTGTAATAGTTCATGTAGAAATGAACAAACAATAAAAACCCCAATAAATAATGTCAACCTTTTCAACTACTGTTGTTTCGATCCTTTTTCTTATGCCAAAAATATAAACAAATTTAGATTGTCTTCTTACATTTCAATAAACAGTTGCAGAGTTATTTCATCATGTTCCAGGCATGCTTGGCTGAGTCCTCTGGATTTCAGTCAAACTTTCTATTTAGTATCGTATAAAAATAGATACATGTCCAAGCAATCTGATGACAGGATATATATGTTTGATGAAAAAGGGAATAAACTGTACAAGGTAGTCTCTTTCAGATCTTAGGTAAAGCTGAACTCTACAGTGTTGTTGTTGCTTTGCTGGTATACCTGCCAACCTAAATTTGAGTTCCATCTGATGTTTCCCAAAATAGTATCTCTTACAGCACATTGATTTTGCTTTCTCTTCGCTACCTAAGAGACATAAAATCCTCATACTACCTTACAGAAAAAGCTAGTAATACCATGACTCAATCCAGACTAAGCAAAAAGTAATATATCCATTTCTAATGGTGAAAAACGCAGACCTTACCTGGCTGCTGTTTTTTTTTCTTACACATGATGATAAAAGTATATTCTTACTGAGTTCATAATACTTTTTGTAGATCACTGAATGTGATATGGCAAAAGGAAACCCACAAAACTTACATGTCTTTTATTTCTGAAAGAAAAAAAACCCAAACCATGACATTCTAAAAAAATTTAGCACCAAGCAGCTTCTGGCAAAAGATGACTTAATGTTAGACCAGTCTGACAGCCTGCAGACATTAATTGTGTTTTTAAACTTACCCACATGGCTTTGATTTTTGACCTGTCTACACATAAATTGGGATGGATAAAATTAGATCATTCACCTCATTCAAACCACTCCTCACTTTACATGTGTGAGAAAGCGAAAGATTATACCTTTTGCTGGGATTCAGTCTAAATTCTCCTAGCTCTACACTCTGCCTTTGAATTTCAGGGTAGTCATCAGCATCTGGAAGATACCTGCACAATCTCATTGTCTTCCTTCCCAAGAGGGTCTACAAACAGCACCTCCACAAAGCTCCTACCTAAATGTCATGTCCTGAGAATTCCAGGACAATTTTACAGAAGTAGTAAATTCAGAAAATAGTGCTGACTGATGACCTCAGGTGTATACAACCTTTCAGGCTTTCGAGGTTCATTAATCACTGGTCTCAAAGGATCCTTGCTTGGAGAGAGCCCAGGCAGGGCAGTCAGCCTTAAAAACTAAGGGAGAGCAAGGGAGAAAGATTTGCAATACCAAAGAAATACTCTTTGGGATATGCTAGGGAAGTAACGAGAAGATTACAACAGTTAGTTAAGGGTGAAGAAAAGGAGGGATAGAATGCCTTTAGAGTGGAAAATAACTACAGCACTTCCAAACATGTAAAACACTCTTTTTTACGATATGGAAAACTAAATAATAAACTGTATACTGTATGTTGGCAAGCTCCCTAAAGTCACTAGCTGCTGAACATTCAACCACTGTGCTTATTCCTAAAACTAGATAGCACTCATCTGAAAATAAAGACTAAGGAAAAACAAAAGAACATAATTTTGGCACTAAGGCAGTCTCCAAGTGTGAGAATTGCAGCTAATAAAATGGAGCACTTGGATTAAGTATTTTCATTAAGGCTTCTGTCGTAGCTTTTGAATGTGAAGTGAAATCAAAGCCAGAAGATTTGTTATGGGTCAGCAAGAAGGAAGGAAAGGAGGTGGGAGTAGGGCTATGTGCCAAAAACATCTTTAAATGCATGATCCTCTTTCTAAGAACACGAGCTATTAACAAAAGGGAAAGAAAGGCATGGCTTAAACAACATAACGTTCTTACAGGAAATCCTACAAACACAGATAATTATATATTTGATTTAGTTCTCCAAGCCTCAATTTTAGTAGTTTTATTATTCTAAAGTACAATACATCATCAGATACTTTCCACATTATAGTCATTTAATGTCTCCAAATTATAGTCTGCAAGCCAGAACTGGGGATTTGGTCTAAGTAACAGAGTGGTAACTGCAGGAAATGTTGTGATGAATGTCAAGTGTTACAAGGTTCACTTTGCTGAACTAGACAGCACCAAGAGAGATGTTGTTACAGTTGTAAAACTTTAATCTGTCCACCTCCTACTGTTTGGATGTGAAGAACCCTTTGAATTTTATGATAATAATAGGATAGACGCTTTCCCCCCTCCCCTTTGCTTTCCTCCCTTTCTCACCCTCTTTCTCTTTTTACTTTAATTAGAACAAAGCCTGGGTACCAGCTGGGTGGCAGGTTACTCTTGTAGAAATGAAGAGGAGTTGGCCGCAGATTCAATAAAAATCTGGTGGAGTGCTTTAATGAGATAAGCTTGAGTCCCCAGTTACCTTTCAGATACCTCAGGTTCATGGATGATTAAGGAAGTCCTCTTGATGTTTTCAATGTAGCCATGGCAAGAACCTAGGTCTTTGCCAGTGAATTAGGAGGTTCTAAAATAAAGGGTCAAATGTTTGCAGATTTTGGGCTCCAAGTCAAAGGAGTTATTTGGGAGAAAATTTAGGTCCAAATGTCTTACTTTACTAAATAAAAAAGTTCTCAGATTCACTGGAAATTCAAGCAAATACGAGGTTCGTAATTTATAGGTTGCCAAATAAAACTGAATAAAACCAAAACCCTTTTCAACAGAGGAGGGAATAGTTTTAACTGTTATTATAACTCAGTATCTTTTATTAGGAATTTCTCACTATGTCACAATAGTCTGAAAGTTAGTATTTGGCTGCAGGCTGAATCAATCCCACATCTCAAAGCCTCTCTAAATAATGCACAACCGATGTACTATCGATCCGATCCTGAAAGGTAACCATGTCCATAACAGACACAGGGTTACTTGACAGAGAACAAGTTGCCTTTAAAAAGGGCCAAGGACAGAGACATGGGCTACTGCTCACCCAGGATGCAACAAGACCTTCAGAGAAAAGGTAATGATTGGCATGATTTCTCTCACACAAGAGAAATCTCTCAAACACTTAAGAGCTTCTCTCCGAAAATATACATGACTTCTGATGACAAAAACAATGCAGGAAGCAGGAGGCTGCAATTGTCAATCAGGAGATTTCTACAAACTCACAAGGATTGAAACGTGTTTCCCTTCCCCATCTTTCATAAAAATTGGACACAATTTTAAAAGGTTTCTAACTCACATGCAGAAACAGAATTCTTCCATATCCACCCTCCACACACCCAAATTGCTGAATCCAACAAAGTTGCAGTTAAACAAAGATGGCGAATGAGAAAGGAAAGGGAAGATGAAGAAAACTGCCCTGGAAATAGAAAGAATCATAGTTCTTATATACTAAGTGGAGACAAACAGCTTGAGTCCCTTCTGCTCACTGCAGTAGGAATGTCACAGCAAGCACTAATGATTGCTTTGCAGTGTAAGGGAATGTCGCTGGGATCTGGCATTTCAAGTGTCAACTACAGCACTACATTTGAGGGCTTTGCCCTCAAAATATAAAACATATGAAGCAAAATGAAAGGAAACATTTACATCCTTGACTTTTTACCTATTAATATCCCATCATATAATCTACCTTCTCACCATTGGCCTGAAAACTTATAAACTGACTTCAATATGTTACCAGTTGAAGTTGAGAAGATCAGAGGCCAGAGCCTCATGGCCATATCAGACTAGGAAGAATGAGGAAAATAACATTTTGGAGCAGCTTCTCACGAGGAAAATGTCTTGTGTGTACCTCCCAGTCTGCTTGTAGATTTGAGAGACAGAGTAATCTATAACCAAGGTTAGAGGAGAGGTGCTTGGAGTGAAGTAATGGAGTGGAGACTAGAAAGGAAGGAAACAAGTCTGAAGTGAAGCTGAGGCTGTAAAAGTGAGAGCAAAGGTGTTTCAATGTTTGTCTTCTTTGTTTCCCGATACCCTAATCAGTACTAAATATTCATGCTAATTGGCAAAAAAAAAAAAAAGTTAAATTCCCCAAGTCAGTTTAGCGTGCTGCAGTACTTTGTAGGTGATTTCCCAGTCTGTATTTTGACCCAGAATTTTTCCTGCTCTCGTTCCTCCTATTTTCTCCCATGTCCCACTGAGAGGGCAGAGTGAGCAATTGGTTGTATGGGTGTTTAGCTACCAGCTGGGCAAACCCATCATGGATATCAGCAATGTAGCTGTGTTACAGCCCAAAATATCAGCTGGCTGGCTCATCCTTTAGCTGAGTTAAAATTATTTCATTGTTCTTATAACAAGGCACCTGAACTGCTCTAGCAACTCGCCATTATGGGAGGAAAAAGCAGCAACATATTTAATAGTAAGGCAAGTTTTCACAAGTAAGCCTTTGCTGTAACATATTAATTCAGTGCCATTAATTTCAACAATCCTCTTATACTACGCCAAATGGAAATCCCAGCTAACTTGTTTTATCCTTTAGCTGCCATTGCAAGAGACTGTATTTGAATAATATGGCTTTTTCATGCCAGTGAAGCATTTCATTTGCTTTTCATCCTGCCAAAAAGCTAAACTCCTGTGTGTTAAAATGACTGCTGCAGATTGAGCATTTCAAGACTGCAGAGCGAAATTCAAGTAGATCAGGAGTAAGCACTGTTCAAACCATAGCCACCTTCAAAAGCTAGTAAATATGGGATAAAAAAAACATGACCATAACTTCAGACTTTGAGCTTCAAGCTTGAAAGTCTGTACATTTTAGAAAGGAGTATGTTAGAAGGAAAGAGTCATGGGTAGGTGTGAGCTGAACAAAGCAACCAAAGTAATAACAACTCATTTTAGTCTTGGGAGTGGGTATCACTGATGCCTCTTTCAGATTCTTTGCCAAAGTCTACAAATTCCCAAGGCAACAGTCTGCTGAAAAATGCATCTCCAGCTCTTCCTCTTGTATTGCTGGGGGGGAACTCTAGGAAAACACATTCATTCATTTTTTTTAAATGCAGTACTTTTTTTTTCAACGAAAACAAGAGAAATGACAACAGCCATTTTGAGAATATCTGCCACATTCAGACAGATGCAGAAAAATACTGTGATTAAGTGTTTTATGGAATTTATGACCTCATTACAAACAAAAAAACTTATTCACAAATCACGCAAACTTTTCTCTGTTGAATTTCCAGTATTTTGATTTTAGCACATATTCAAACCACAGAGGGTCTAGCAATAATATTTTTTTACATTTTTCTTGTTTGATGTTCTATTACAAGTTCTGCTCTTAAGAAACCAAATAATTTTACTGTGCATAGTTTTTTCACATAAAATGGAGTCAGTTTCACTGAGTTTGGAGAGAGTAGTAATTCAATAAAAATATGTGATACTTCTTCAGTTATGAACCCAACCCCACAGTGCTCAGAACAAAGACAGTAAATAACGATGATCCAAACAGTTTATGACTGTCCATTTCAAACTTCTTATCCACAAATAGGAGAGATTAGCAGACAGTCTGTCCATATGTGGGAAAAACATGAGAAAGATGCAGAGACTCCCTGTCCTGTGCTGCACTCAGGGGTTCTGGATATGTCTGCCTGTAGCTCATGGTCAGTACCCTCACTGTTGGGGGGCAGGGCAAGAGTTATTTACATAACAAAAAGAAACCAGAGCACCTTTGACCAAATAAACTAAAGGTATTACAAAAATGGCTGCAACCAAGGGCTGCAAAAAAGAGGGAAAATTCACTAGGAGCCTGTAATGTGCTGAAAATACCCTTTCTTAAATCAGCATTTAAGTGTCCCAACCAAACTGCATCCCAGAAACAAAGCCTTTTATTTGCCATGTTTTCTTGCTTGAGAAAGTAGAAACATAAATACTTATACCTCAACATGGAGCCTGCTATGCTCCACATGGCATAATCAAATGAAAATGCCAAGAATGAAAGAAAAAGGGCAGGGCTGGCTCAGAGCTCTTACACTGCACTGCTAGAGGAGAATTCCTAAACTTTCTGTTTTTTCAAACCAGTTCAAGAATGCCCGTGTTCACAGGAACTAAACTAATTTCTTTTGCAACTTTAGCACAGTTAAGTGTCATAACATATTTGGGTGAGATGTGAATTGTTCAACCTAAAAGCGAAAAGATCTATACCACAACACTAATCTGATGGGCTCTGAGGACTAAGAGCTCAATCTGCTTGACACAACAGTGAAAAAAAAAATAAAAAAAAGCATAGTCAAACCAGCTCAGATTACAGTCTATCAAATTTTCTAGACCTAGAAACTGCATTTGTCCTCTATTACTAATCACATCTACTTTTATTAAACTTGAAATCCTGTAGGCACTGGAGGCAGTGGTATATGAAATTTCAAAATCTGCTTAGAGATTCTGAATCTTGCAGGGGGAAGTAACACTCAGAAAGCCAAAGAGTTTTAACTTAAAGTATGCAACAATAATTCTACTCTATCTGAACTATCAAGCCTTCATTTAATATATAAAATTCATGTTACTAAGTTCCATGCTTTCACCAGGGTAACAAATTATAAAAACACATGAACTTAGAACCAAAACCATACTATGAAAAGATTTTACCTTCTTTTTTTTTTTTTTTAACTGATATTTCAAAGATAAAGATATCTGTCCTGGATGCAGCTTTGTGCTATATTTTCCATTATAATTGAGAGATTCCTGGATCCCTAGGTCACAAGTACTCCAGATAAGTGAAATCAATAAAGTGGAATTAAATAATAGCAAATGCATGAAGTATTATTCTCAGGAAACACAAAATTAAATGCACAAATACAAAAGGAATAGAATGGGAACAAGGAGCATTCTTGCAGAAAAAAGTATGGACAAATGGCAGATCCATTAGGAACACAAAATGTAATGTTGGGGGGGGAAGGGTAGGGGTAGGGGAAAGGCATCTCCTATATTAGGACATATCAATAGGAATGGCTTTGGGAAGATGCATAGGTGGCAATTCCAGTGGTGAGGCCTCAGCAAGAGAACTGTGTTTAGTTTCCAGCATTAGCCTGGACAAACTGGACATAGTCCAGAGAACAGCAATAAAAATGATAAATTGTTTAGAAAACATGACACACAAAAAGGATGAATGATTGGGTTTGTTTAGTCTAGGAAAGTGTATATTTACAGGGAAAACATAACATTCCTGAAAATTGTATTCCATATGGACAAGAAGAAAGTCAGTAAGCAATAGGCTTGATCTACAACACGAGTCAGAAAACTCACTCCTCAGCTATAAAAGACAACTGTGTCCAAGAAAAGGGTGTCAAGGAAGGTTGGAGAATCTTTGAAGAGTTTAGGAACAAAATTCAGTGTCAACACCAAAATACAAGATCCCGGCACTGACACTGACTGGCCTCAACCACTGAATCACTGAATGCTCAGTATCCAGCACTGCTTTCCTCCGATTCTCTAAAAAATAACTGTATTTTTTGCACTGGTCTCAATTTTTTGTTGAGAGGGTGGAAAGCATGACATGATTACCAGGAACAGGTATTCCTGAATCCTGCCTTCCAAGTCTTGTGTTTGGAGAGGATGGAGCTGCTGCTTCAGCGTCCAACCCGGAGCTTTGTCACACAGCACAAAGTCAAAGCTATTCCGCTCTACCGCTCACAGCTGCAACAAGACCCAAATTCAGCCCTCACAATGCTAATTGGCTGTGAACTCAAATGAGGAAGTGGCTTGTTCACAAGGGTCTGATTCTGGCAAAACCACCTTCCTGCTTTTCTAATTTTTTTTTTTTTTTTCCCCCGGGGGAAATTCATAAAAAACAATTATTTAAAGGCCTTCTATAAATGTTTAACTGTAAATCATAAAACTCAAAATAGAAAAAAAAGGAAAAAAACCTCCAAGAAAATACAAAGCATGTGCTGAGACTCAGGTGTGATTTTCTTTCTTTAGAAATAAAAATATATTGTTGGCATGTGCATGCACAAATCATAGGTAAATTGCTGTTAGTAACAAAATGCTCTGTAAAAGTACAATGGTTCCAGTAAATGTCAGAAAATATCTCCTCTAATTAAAAATTAACCATATCATTAAAGTTATATTACTGGTTAATTTCTGAAAATGTTTCATTATTAGAGAGTTATCTTTCCAGCTTTCAGGGAAGAATTAGAAATATTGCACTTCTGTGTTTAAATCTTCATTGGCCAAGCACTTAAAAGTTGTAAAAGGCATATATTTTAAGTTATTTGGGAAATATAAATATAAGAGCTTTGATTATTACACTATAAAGTCAATGAGCCTTGTGTCATGGTGGATTTTACCCACTCTTTTGAAGTGTCTTGAAGCAGATTCTCTTCCTTCCTCCCCCCACCTTTCTAAGGGAGCTGAGACTAAGGGAAAGCTGCCACTTGTGACAGTAGCAAATTTGGCCCAGAGTGTTTCTCGGGAAGAGACTTGTCTTTGGTTTCATCCTCCTCCACATCATGTGTCAGCTCTGGCACCGGCTAAATGTGACAAGCAACTTTTAAGTTAGAAATGATTAACAGAGCCAAACTAACCTGAATTTAGCTTTATTACCTGATCTTAAATGCTTTCAGATTTAACTTACATGAGGTTTCACTTTGCTATAGTTGCTTATAGTTGAATTTGAGTGATTCTCAAATCTACAAGGACCAAAGCCAGAAGCATTAGAGGCAAACACTTACAGGGGTTTCTAAGAGCTTTGTTATATGATTTCCCATAAACATTCCTCTAATAGCTCTCCAAGCCACTACATGAGTTTGTGGGTTTTTTTTCCAAAAGACTTGTATATCAGCAGATGCAGGATGATATATACAGTCAGAGCAACCTTAACCCAAGTAAATCAAGCTCTTTTAGAGCCAGTCAGGTATTATAATAAAACTTTACTTGGCTATCTTTACTAATATATTCAACTAATTGCCTAATTTAATGCACATAGTAAACAGAAATTACTTGCAACTGACAGCACCAGGTGGACTGAACATTTCTCATTCAAACCAGACATACAGCAAGAAACTGAGATGCAGAAATAAACATAAGAGCAGAGATAGTGCAGAGAAAAAAAAATGTTTCTTAATTATGCAGTGTCCACTTTCCATAACAGATTGTCCTCCTAACTCACCCCAACTTGCTTTGGAAACAAACCAGCAGCTGCACACCCAGAGTTCTGCTTATCAGGCATACAGGTGTCCTTGGCTGTATATTGGAGATATTTGGGGGTTCACTCTGATGTCAGAGGGTGTGCACTAGACGAATATAAAAAAATCCTCATTGCACAGAAAGAAAATATTCTGCCTGCTGTCAAGGATGTCTGCAGCCTCAGGTTAAAGGAATAGAGGCTGTTTTAAGCAGTATCCAATCCAGTTATGCAGCTGGTACTACACTGGTTGGAATAGTCCATTTTGAGCTACAGTGGAAGAAAAAAATCAGGTTCTGTGGCTGTGTATGGAGAAGGTAACAGCCCATTCTGAGCATCAGCAGAACATACAGGGAGACCGAGATATGCAAGTTAATATGGATTGTCAGTAAAGCAGTAACCACAAGAAAACACTGGGTAAGATAACAGGGATAGTTCTTAGCTAAGAAGAAGAGCAGTAACTATTTACCATAAAGGCTATAGAAACATGTCCTACCTGAAAACAGAGCTAAAGCATCTGAGCTGAAAGATTTTAAAATACTTAGAACTTAGCCCAACACACAGCAACAGCTCAGCAAGTGTTTAAATTCATGGAAGGCAGTTGGACTACAAACATAAATCTCATCTATGTGCTAGAGAGGAAAACAAATGGTTGATTAATTTGAGATAATAAATGTAGATTTACATGAGCTCACCTAGAAACCAAAATTACCTCAAGATTAGAGACTTAAACAGGTCATTTTCTGAGATATAGCTGGAAAAGAAACTTTAATTTTGCCTTGTTAAAACTGAATAGCATGTTTGTCAGAATTCCTATGAAAATGTTTTGTGTTAGCACACATTAGAGGTAGTTTAATAAAATCTATTCTCCTTTATTCGTCCTAGTTATATTTTGAAAGACATGGTTACCTTTTTTTTTTCATCCCAGTATAAACACAAGTACTCAAAGAATAAAAAAATCAATTCATTTTCAAAACCAGTTATCTTTAAAAGTTCTTACTAAAAAATCAATGACCAAATATTCCTTGAAGTATTACACTCAGTTAAATTCATATATTTCTAAGGCATAAAATTAAAGGCTCATAATCTGATAGTCACAGTTTCAAGACGCTTCTAATTGAATTTAGATAAACATCAGTTTAGAAGTCTCTTACATTTTCAAGTTCATAATAAATGAAACTTCAGACAGCAGTTACTCTGATACCTAGGTCTACCTTTTCACAACTTATTTGAGCACTCTGCTGGAACAAATGCAATTTATGTTGGCCAAACTGGATGGTTTTCACCACAGCCTACAGAACTGGCTGTTATGTTCCACCAGACTCCCAGACTCCATGCCACACTCTCAGCCTTCTCCAGGAGTTTCTCAGCATGGAGAGAGATTAGTGCTACTCTGTCCTTCCGTGCTCTTGCCATGAGCAGCTGCTGCCTACACCAGGAGGCAGCGGAGATGCACAGGCACTTTCTGGACAGTCTAGAGTAAGAACCACAGGTCACACGGGGAGGAAATCTGTTTTGTGTCCAAAATTCTTCATACTTTCTTTCAACAGGGAATTGCCATTAGAAAACAGGCAGCTGAGGGCAGAATTAGAATTCAAGGGGTTTGAATGGTAAGAATAATTCTGGGGTTTCTATGTTTACTTGAATATACCTTTCCGAGAAGGAGCAGGACTCTCTCTGGGACCTCTCTACACTACAATATGGATAAAATTAGAACATGGACACTTTGAAAACAATCAAACCCAATAATTCAATTTCTTGAACTTTTCAGGTGGCTCAGGTTGCCCTTACTCCTGGATTAAGGCAGTCAATGCTTTTCCCAGAAATTCTCTACACATCTGTTGTCTGTCCATGTCCTGTGGTCCCCAGATTGGGAACCATCTCCTACTGCAGCACGTGGCTTAAATAAAGCACAGTTACTGCCCTGAGTGAGAGCTTCCCTTACCTCTGAAGGAGGTCCCTGGTGACTGAATTAAAAAGCTTTACTAAAGATCTTCTTGGAGCTCATAGATTTGCCACAACTGAGGGTGTAAAAGGGGTAGAGAAAACAGGACTATGCAGGGCCAACAATGTCCCTTCAAGGAGTAACATGTTTCTAAGACCACCAAAGAGAAGCAGAAATAAATTACAACAGAAAACTGAAGGAAATATAAAGGAGAATAAGGGCAGGGCAACAATTTTTAATGGATTTTTCAACTATTTTGGAGACTAATAGAGAAAAATATCAAAACAGCTTGAGTAGTACAAAGCTGATACCCTGGAAAGATGCAATCATTCATCTAGATGAGGACTTCTGCTCTATAATCAGAATATTTTAGTTTGTACAGTATAGTAGAGAATGAGGTCAGCTTGGCATGTTTAGTAGCAATCTGTCTCGTAGGCAGGGACTGCAGTTCAGAAAAAGCTATTCTGAACCCACTTTAGTTTAAGACTCAACTTTAATCCACTTGTTTCTAAGACAAGACCCAAACTGTCTCACTTAATTTATAATCCAAACCACAGCCAGTATAAAGAGAGCTAGGAAAAGATCTAATTTATAATCAGGTTTTCCTGCATACCTGCCAATGTGGTTATAAAATATTCACATGCGCATACACACATGTATGGATATCCACTGTTTATACACGGGCATATGGTGCCTGTGTCTGTGCAGCTGTGCACACACATACACATCTCCCAGGAATACTGTATGTGTTTAACAATGGCTGTGCAGTTTGGCTTTTTAGTTTCTTAGTTACACTGAAAGCTATTTCTTCCTTCATTAAAATTATATTCGGGATGTAAGTCCACTATAAAAAATGAAGTGTTATTATTAGGCGATCATTCGGGAATTTTTCTTTTCCTTTTCATGGCATTTTTCACTGTTCTGTTTGATTAACATGCAATTTTGTTTGACCTGAAATTAAATATTTGCCTAAATCTGAGGAAAAAAAAAAATAATTGAAATTCATCTTTCACATCCTATACATTTTCTTCACAAGTGCAGTGACTTGCTGGAAACCTCTGGCTTAGAAGGGATCCCATATCAGGCTAAAAGTAGAGCATACATGATACTTGCCATGTCTGATAGTTAAACATTGGGTTCTAGAGGTTAAATACTGCTTGGCAGTCCCTTGGTGGGAAGGAAGGTGCAAAAAAGTAAAGCAAAAATATTCTCTTCTATTTGTTCTGTTCATACAGTACTGAATTTTCAGACTAGAAATTATGAAGAAAAAGATTGTTTTTATTGAGTATATGATTTAAGTGTAGGCAATATAAAGGGAATAAATCAAATACTTTGATTTTTTTTTTCCTTTGGGGGGTGGGGGGACATAATGGGGCAAAATGTTTCTTAAACAGAATCAATATGCTAAAGATGGCTTCCACTCTTTCACAGTACATAGCCAAGCTCACAGATTTTTCCTCTCATGTGCTGGGATAAACTTATGAGAAAATACAAGTACCTTTCTAGTTAAAACCAATCTCTCCTCTGTAAATATAGGTTTATTTTAACAAAAGCTTCTTTCAGTAATATAAATAATGATAAAAATAATGGAGTCGCCAATGTTGACTTGGTTCAATATCTGGGACAAGTATCCCCTCAGGTAAAGCCAGTAAGCCTTCTGAAGTCAGCTATTACATTATTAATCCTATCACTCATGAAATGCTTTATTCCATTTATTACCTGTGTCAGCATGCAGCCCACCTTCACACCTCAAACTGGTGAGCAAGCATCAAGCATTCTCTAATAGTGTTTAAGTGCAAGGGATTTAGTTTGCTTTACTTAGCCTGTCAGAGTCTTCTACATGATTTCCCATCCTCAGCTGCTGAAAACCCTTCCATATGGCTTGGAGAATAAACTGTTATCTTTGTACTTCCCAATACGCCACTTGAGAATTTCTTGTTTTAAAGTTGTAGTTTCTAAAGAAGGGTTGGTTTTTTGTTTGTTTGTGTTTTTTTTTCTGTGTTTTTTTTTTTTTCCTTAAAGTCAGCTGACTTATATAAAGGCTCTCATTTCCTGAGGCAACATCCCCCCTTACTGTGCTGAGTCTATAGCATGAAGCTGAGACTGAACATGGCCAAAATGGAGTAATTTCGTTCTGAATTTGCTATCTAGTTATTTTTTTCTGATACAAATCTAAAGACATTTCTGAACCTTATGGAAGACAGGTGTTTTGCATTAAGCATGACTTTGAGTAGGGCTCTATGACTCTTTCTAGTTAGTAATTGACAAAACCAAATCCATTCCTGTAGGGGAAGATTTAGTAGGTAAGCCATTCTATGGAGCATCTGCTCCCAGTCTTATGACAGAAGAAAGAGGCTGAGAGAACTGGGATTGTTCAGCCTGGAGATGACAAGTCTTTGCGGCGGCCTAATTGTGGCCTTCCAGTACCTGAAGGGAGCCTACAGGAAAGGCAGAGTCTATTTACAAGGACATAGAATGACAGGACAAGGGGGAATGGCTTCAGACTGAAAGAGAGTAGGTTTAGATTAGACAGCAGGAAAAAAACCTATGAGTTGGTGAGACACTGGAACAGGTTTCCCAGAGAAGTTGTGGATTCCCCAACCCCTGGAAGAGTTCAAGGCCAGGTTGGATGAAGCACTGAGCAACCTTGTCTAATGGAAGGTGTCCCTGCCCATGGCAGACAGGTTGGAATTAGATGATTTTTTTAAAGGTCTCTTCCAACTTAAAGCATTTCTGTGATTCTATGAAACGTTGCTTAATTCCCCTCCCTGCAGCTCTGTTCATGAGAGACAGGACAAGTGTGTTAGGCCAGCAGGATCATCCTTCCTTGTGATGATATTGATGAATCACCACCCAACAGTTTTGGTGGGGTTTATGAAGCAGTTATTCTAACAGGGAATCTACTATCAGGAGAAGCAGCCACAAGTACATCCACTCTTTTCTTTTGTTCTTTTTGACTCCAGGCTCACCACATGACATATTTTAGAAGCTGTTCTTCAATGGGAATCACAAATGGGTGGCAAATGACAGTAATTATTTTGTGGTACTCATTAAATTCTTAGCCACAAAGAAGTGGTGATACATTGAGATGTTTTCAAAGAAAGTATGTTGACACACAGCCCTGTGAAACATGCAGAAAGAAATGTTCAGCCAAAAAAGAGTGTTTGGTTTAGTAAACTCGTATACAATTTGCAGGCAAAGCTTTTCCTCCCTAAATGTGCAAGCACAGAATGTCTACAGACACTATCTTGCTTCAACAAAATAAAGGTTTAAGAAAGTGCCAGCAGGGAATGTGCTTATCATGGTAAATTTTTTTTTACAGAAAGTTAGTAGCCCTAATATTCATCCTGTGCTGGTATGAAGCAAGGAATAAATTTGTTTAAAATGAGACTTTCTCAAAGCTGTGACAATGGCAAAGAATGAAATTAAAGTGAGTTTGTGACCATTTCAGTCAGCACTCAAAGTGAAATATTTTAATACAATTTTGATGTTTCAAGATTTAAAAGACTGTTAAAATATGGTAATTGAGATGTTCAGGATGACAAAAATTTCAATTGTGAAATCTCCTCTTTCTCTGAAAACTAAGAGTAAAGCAATATTTGGTTTCTCCTGATGTGGGTTTAGATAGTTAATATCGAATGCTAAATTAAACGTCAATAATCCTTAAGGAGCCTATCTTAGTCACACTTTTTTAATCAAGGTTTTTAATGTGATCTTAAGGTCCATTTGTTCCCAGAATATAATGAGAATCGTACAAATCTCATGCATTTCCAGGCAGAGTTCATTATAGGGGCTTCATTTATGCTTATTTAAACTACATTTTAAATGTTTCATATGAAAATCTTGATTCCAATGGAGGGTACAGAAGAAATAAGGGACTGCAAGCTAATGGATTTTCAGTTGTAGCTTTTAGAAAAACACAGAAAATCCCATTAAAAAAACCCAACCTCCAAGCCAAAAAATAATCATCGGTTCATATTTTAAAACATTTTCTACAAAAGTGGCTGAAAGGCAAATGCAGGTTTTATTGTGTAAAATGCGAATCAGTTAATGATCAATGTTTTAAGCAGAATATCCCTATTGGATGATGATTCATTAGTGTTATCTCAGAGAAGGAGGTTATTGATAATTTGATACCACACATCCACTATCCTAATCATTATTGTCAGAAAGTCTATTAAAGATCATAGGTCATGGATCTAAAATTAAGTATGCCATGAAAAAAAATATTGGGCTAGGGACAAGGACAGACATTCTTATAGATTAAGAATTGTACTAAAATGCATTGTATCAATTAATTTTGGCAAGATATTATTTGATAAAATAAAGCTACAGTCTTCAGTGAAAATTTTCTTGTTTAAAATGAACTGGATGTGGAAGTCTGAATATTAAAGGCCCCACAACCACAACTCTGACTGTTTTTTTATCCTGCTATGTATGAATCTGCCTTCAAAGTGTATTTTTCCTACAGATTATGTTGAAATACTCAACAAAGTAATCAGACGCACTGGTTTGTTTGGTTGTTTGTTTCTTGGGGTTTTTTTTCTTTTCTTCTTTGGTCTTGAAGTGCTCAAGTTTTTGGACAACTCCACTCACTTTTCTCAATATTTTGCTAAATGAGAAGTTGAGATGTGAATGGCTAAATGCCATTTCAGAGCCATCACTGTGGAAATGCAGTTGTCAGCACAAGGGAAGAGAGTGTGTGCCACATTCCAGGCTGTGTGAAGGAGAGCTCCACCCTAAGAACTGGCCAGCTGGGCCAGACTTTACCTTGGCTCCTATAAGGTCAATCCAAACCATGCTGTCACTTTATGCAGTAACCTTAACTGTGGTCAGTGGATTGTCAGCAGGAATGCAATGCTCTCAGAACCATGTTGGCAAGAATTAATTAAAAAACCCTATTGATGCTGGACACATATAAAATATACATGTCTTGCTTGTAACTTTAAAAACTGGACTATACAACTCAGTGAAAGTATGCCATTTGCTTTTGGATATTCTAAAGAAAGGTAGGGGAATGTTGGGCACTGCTCAAATGCTCCCCTGAATTGTAAGGGTCACCATGACTGTATACCTTGCTTAATCCAAACCACTCATACTTAACACTAGGTTAAAGGCAAAACCAAAAATAAGGTATTACCATTTTGTCTTAAACAAAATAAATCATAGAAACAATATAAGTATGATGTGTTTTGGTGTCCATTAGGACAGATGATAATGAAGAAAACCATGCTTAATTCCAGCTTAAAACACAGGCCACCCTCTTCATCTTTATATTCCAACCATTACCCTTTATCCCTTAAATAACCCACTTAGGACTCAAACTCATAGCATATCCTTTTCCACAAGCTGAATTCACAGAGGACATTTTCTACCAATGCTGCTATGACAGCTTTTATGCCAGAACTCCCCGTGGATTCCTTTCAGGTCTGAATCTCCTTGCATCCCTCCTCTCTGTATTCCCCTATTTCCTGATCTCTAATATTCAGGAATAGATCTGAGGGCTCCTCTCACCTCACCAGGGGCCGGCTCTTTTGGAAAAGCCTGGATGACACCTGCCCAGAGGCAGCAAGGAACTGGACACTAAGTCAGACTTGGCCAGGCTGTGACCAGTCTGCCCCTTTTGAGGCTGAGGGACCAGTTGAAGAGGCAACATCGACATTTCCATACCATGAATCTTCACATGGCAGCTCTGAGCTTCTATATAGGCATATATAAATAAGAAATGTTACACATTGAAGATGCCAGCTGTTGTCTGAGTGCAGGCATGAACTAATTCAGACTTCGAAGGGAACTGTGACAAGTTTCAACCATAGAAGAGGCTTAACCACAAATATTCAAATAAGATCTAGTGTATTTCAGCATGTAATGTTGTCAAAAGTGTGTTACAGCACACTTGGTGAAATAAAGCAGCTCAAGTGCCTGCCTAAAGCCAGCAGCAAATGTGACGGGAGTTGTGGGTGGAGGAGCAGAAGAAATAGAGGGAGAGTCAAGCACATGCTGAAGGAGGAGTTGGAGAGGTAGAAGAAAAGGGGAACCCAGCATTTTTGCTTTCAGTAGCAGATATGAGCTCAATCTGGGGTGACTGGACTCACCTCTTAGGGGCTGACATGACATTACCAGCTTATGTGACTGTACTGGAGTCATCAGATGTTTCAGGAACTTTGCTATTCTTTGTTTGGCTAAAGAGCTGCAGGCTATGACATTAGGAAATTTCCATTTGAGCCCTAGAGAGTCAGTTCCTCAGAGGCCTGTGTGCTACCAGATGATGGTGGCAGGAGCCAAGTTGAACCCCACAGACACTGTGGGTCTGGGCGGTATTGCAAACCCACAGAGCACCATGTTCAGCTGAGGCTGGACCTAGATGTGTTAACTGTGCAACCTTGAACAGGTGTTTTCTCCTACTATTGTGGTTTAGAGGCGGTTTAGAAACTAGGCTATGGTCTCTGCTGCTGTTTTCTCCCACAAAGGTTCCTGTTCTTCAACAGGATTGTTGCCTCCAGCACTGACTCAGGAATGCCAACTGTAATTAAAGACTTGGAAAAAACAATGCCTTGAATGGCTTATTCAGGTTGACAAATGTTGTCCTACCTTGGGAATGTCTATGAGCCTGATAGGTGTAGCTTTCCATTTGGCCTTCCCTTGCTGCATCATTTGATATTAGCTTTCTTTTGTAGATTTTTGAGACCAATGTTTAAGATATACACTTGGTAATCTTGAGTTGAAATCATAATAAAATGTCACACTAATTTATTCACTGGGAATATTTTGCTAGCTTCTTGTATAATTCCCCTCAAAGCTAATTTAGATGCTTGTTGTCTGTGTGTTCCGCATCTGTCTGTATTAATAATTGTGCAAGTGTCTGAACAAATTAAGACATTTTACAGCATTTAACATCCCAAAGTTCTTACGTTTTCTGTGAAAGTGGAGAGGTTGTACTATAATTTATGGATGTTTTCCCATTAATCTTGAATTGTTTTGGCAGCTACTGCCTAAAAGCAGCAGCTACCTGGCAAGGACAGAATATCTGTCAGACCATGAAGGGTGCCTGCATTCACTAGAGAGATAAATGGGAACACTGAAATAGAGTTAAGCCCAGAGAAGGAAGCTCATCCTCAGACAGACTTGCCAAGCCTGTTTCATTATAGCTTATAGCTTTCATTGTAGCTTAGTGAATGCTGTTAAGTATTCTGTCAAAATAAACTTACTTTTCCACACAAGTAGCTCTGCAAAGCCCTAAGGTGCCACTGCTAATACTTGAACTTGTTTACTGCGGGGATTTTTTTTGTGTAAAATATACAGGTACCGTAATAAAAAGACCAAGTTTTCTTAAAATGAATTTTCTAACCCTAAACATGTAGGAGTATTATTTTAATTTTTACCGTTTCTGTCCAGCTGTAATGAAAAGACAGATTATTTCCTAAGGGCAATGATTTATAAAGTAGCACTTTTTTTTCATGTATTTTGAGGGCAGAAAATTATGGATCTTTCAAGTTCCTATGATTCTGCCAATGTTACTCTGTTGAATCTTAATTCATACTCATCACTGGGGACACATATCATGGAAAGTCTTTCTGCAACTTAAGCTACAACTTTCTTAATATGTAGAACAAATAATTATAGTATTTAAGTTTCTTTGAGAAGAAAAACTGAAAATCAAAATGAGAAGACTGTCCTAACGATATAATTTCAAATTTTTTTACCTACTCATTTAAAATTCATTATTTTAGTTTCTTACCTATTCATTTAAAATATGTTCTATTAGTTAAATAACTCTTATTCAAGAGAAGACCAAGTCAGGTTTATAGTATAACAGGAAAAAAAGTAATTGGTTGAACTAAAGAAGGTTAAAACCTAAAGGAATTTTAACAAATATTTTCTTACAGAGAAAGGAGAAAAATGAATACAGAAACTATGACTGTTTAAAATGATGTACTATCTTTTTTTTTTTTTTACAAATTAATAGAATTTGACTTTAAGAAAGGAAGCCTTCCATCTCTCTCTATTACACTTGTGCAGAGAACTGACTTAAGAACCTTCAGTTATAATTCAACAGAAGACAATATAACACCTCCAATGCTTCAAGGTGTTTTGTTTCATGCTAGATAGATTTATTTAGGCCTAATTGGAACTATGGCAGTAGGTTTTCTGTTGGTTTTGACTAATCATATCATAATGATTTAAAACAGTGAAAATAAGAGCACAGGTTCTACTCCTAGGAATCTTTGCCACTGTGCAAATTTACAATCATATTTTTCCAATCATAGCTAACTGGGCTTTAAATGTAATATAATGCACTGAGAACAGCTGCTTTAAGAGATTCCTCCCCATACTCATGTATTTACAATCCATATGCTTAATTTGATTTCACTTAACAACTGTATTAATGGACTTAGTTGCTAAACATTTGTGGATCATGTAACTGTTATTTCATTATAGGCTAAATGAAGCTTAGTTGTAAACCTCAGATCTTTAATCCAAGATCAACTCTTCCAGCCCCACAGAGGTATTATTTGCATTATTTTCCATTTGGATCAGCTTGAGATCTGAATACAGAACTAACAATCCTTTGCCCTTAATTATTCTCCTTCTTCCTTTTCAAATGACTTCAGGTGCCTTTTTTGTTCATCACAACACAGTGAAAGTTTTGTTGCTTATTGCACATTTACTGGCAAAATCCACTAATAAGCAAGTCCAGTATTGCCTTTTTCCTAATAAAGATTTGCAACAGTAATGTGGCCTTTTGAACTGATAAAGAGGCGTAATAAAATCACCAGCAGGGAAGGAACTAGTTGACCTAAGAGATCTCTTTCATCTCTAATTTCTCAGGGAAAAAAATACAAAAAGTTCATTGACCTCATCTGCAACGTCTTCTGTCAAATAATGATCCTGTTATATGGTCATTACAGAAAATACTGAGATACATTGCAGTACTGCTTATAAAATTATGCAATAAGCTCTTTACATTTGCAAGTTTTATTGAACACTCTATGGAAGCCTTTATATTTAAACAAGTCACTCAAGATGGCTCTATGAATCTATTAAGTGCTTTGAAAGCCATTACAAAAATCACTCTCATTATATACCACAGAATTACCAAAATCAAGCATAGGCTTTTCCCCAAAGTGATTGTAAATCAAAGTATAGAATCACTGAATCACTCTCGTTATATACCATGTAGTAGCCACAGACCTACCAAAATCAAGCACGGGCTTTTCCCAAAGCAATTGTAAACAAGAGAATAGAATACCACTTAAGCTTATTTTAGTCAATATTTTGGGGATTAAGGGAAAAAAAAAAAAAAAAAAGAAAAGAACCCTATATGGGTCAAACAATGGTCCTTAAAAGAAAAATAAAAAAGCAATCATTGAATTGCATCCTGTGAGAGGAAATTGGGCCAAAATTGATCTGGATAGCCAAATTTATTATTACATGCAGTGAATGTACAATGAAATTTGATTATAGTAAGTGTGCCATCAGTCCCCTTTTGCAAGATTGAGCAGAGAACAGCACAGCCTTGATGAAAGGAATCAATAGCATTGAAAGCAAAATTGGAGGGCTGTCAAATCATCTTAATTCCTATTTTCTGAATGAGTGGAGTGAGATTGCTTGATGCACATGCTAATAACCAAATTAGTGTGCTTCTGACTCAGTACAGAGTCAAGCTTCTATAAAACTTAAATAATACTGCTAAAAGGAAGAAAAAACTCAAACCCACATGAAGAAGAGAGACCACAAAATACACATTTTGCTTTGAAATCTTAATTAACAGACCTATATTTCTCTTAATTTTGTAGGCATTAGGATATGGAAGCTACAGCTTCACATCTGTTAACAGACATGTTGACTAGCAGTCTTTGTTCCCCCTTGACTGGAAAGACAATCTATTCAACAAGCACACAAATGTATATGCACAATGCTCATGACAAGAATCTGCCTATGAGTCTCTTTGAAATCCATCACTCAGAAGTGCATAGTAAAGAATTTATTTGAGATGTTTCTCACAAAGTTTCCTCAGAAAGGTTTGAGGGTGGTTTCAAGGTCAGCTGAAACCATCCTAAAACTGAATTGCCTTCAAATCCTGCCTCCCCACCTGCCCCTCCCCTTTCCTCTCAACCTTCCTCATGCACAGCAAGGCAGCTGTTGACATGGCCAGTAAGTGAGGAGATAAGGATATAAAGGTTATGTGGTCATGTGTCATCCACCACATCTAGAGAAAAATTCCACACACTCCTAAATCTACAGATTCTTCAGCAGCAATTTCAGTTCTGTTTTGATGATATCTATATTATTTTTTAGTAGATTCTCGGTGCCTCCCCTAACAGATGTTCAGCTTCATATTCTGTGTGTGCAGGGCACTCCACCTAAGATCAGCTCAGAGGAACAGCGTCTCAGAAGCTACAGGTTAAATATGTTCCAACTTTCCTCTGATATTTTTAAAGGCATATTTGAAATAACATGGCTCTCTTTCCAGCTTTGATTAGTGCTATATTTTCACAAGTCCAAGCTCTGAGACATATATTCTTTAAGTATAAAAACATAATCTGTGGTTGCAGCACAGAAAAGTGCCAGGGCAAAGCCAAAGAAAGAACATCTCTGCAGGGAGTCTCTGCATCTTCAGTTGCTTCAGAACATGAGCATCAGAATTGCCACCCAGCACCAACAGTGCATTTCCCCCCCCCCCTTAAACAAAAAAGTAAATAGCACTGTCACACAGGAACAGCAGTAAAGGGTGCTTTTTAGGTACCTTATTTATATAAATAATAAAAAGGTAGGAAATAAGCTAATGGTTCAGGACAATTACATAATACTAAAGCTTAATCCAGCACTTCCATAACATCTGGATCCAGAAGCATGACAGATCCAGCAACGTCATGCTCTATGCTCAAGCCACATGTTGAAGAATGTGAGGCCAGAATTAATTTTATTACTCTATCATAGCTAACATACAATAAAGCTCACAATTGCACTTGGTAAGTTGATTCAAAATGGGAGATATTTTATAAAAGTCCATAAGACAGCAAGAGAACCTTTTATGTACAGTTGCAGAAGACAATACAAACTCCTGATTCTCCTTTTTGAAAAATTACAAGTGAGTCACATTCAAATCTAAGATCTTTAACAGCTTTTGTTTTGTATCTTTGCTCTTTCTTTTACCGCTTTTTATGTGAACCCCTGGAAAACATATTGATGAACTTTCACAAAAAACCCTCTTAATCAGGAAACTGACTTTTGTAAAATTTAGAAAAAAAAAATCCTAAATGCTGTTCCTACCCATATGACAGAGGAAGTAAGGTAAGAGCACTGAACATACAAACAATACAGCACAGGTGGGCAAGACTGTCAATGTTAAGCTTTTCTTATGCTGAATCCAGCAAATGGACACATTATATTGTAATTTATGAGAAATATTGCTGCACTGCAAACCTGGAAAGTTATAAAAAAACATATGGAGCACCTTCAGCTTTAACATTTGGACTGTGCCACCAGCATGATGTCCTCAATGGTTACTGTGAGCCAGGCACTTGTTTTTAATTTGTGGCTCCTCTGTAATAATGGATTGATGGGTATGGTTAATAATATGGGTCATCAGTCTAAAAGTCTGTTAGCTGACTGAACATGGTGTTTGGATTTTTAGGCTGTCAAGAATGTGTTTATTTATTTATTTTAAAAAAGGATATGGAAACAAGCAGCCTCACATTTGTTGCATTTAAAGTACAGCAGTGCACTTGTGACCTATTCAGCTGCCTCCACGTGGGCGTCTAGTGAGAATACCAACTTGTCAACTATCATGCTTTCAGGATGCACTTTGTACTCATCTTCATATGTAGAAGAAATTATCGTGTACAGCATTAGGCATTTGCATTCCCACTCATACAAACCCTCCCATAATAACATTGTCAAATGGTGGTGATATATATATAAACCTGCACCAAAAGAAGTTCTTCATTTCACTTGCAGTTTGTACAGAAGCAAATACTTCTTTTTTTTCTTAGTAGGTGTGCTTGATATCAATACAGTGCAAATTGCTTCTTTAAAGACTTGGGGTGGTGAGACTAAGTGTGAGCTATTAATAACCACCACTGGTAACACAGGTTCTGTGAGTATATGGCAAGGCTCTAACCAGCTTCCAAATTACCTCATCTGGGGTTTAACAGGCTCCTTGTGGAAGAAGTAATTCAATCCAGACGTTATACAGATCATGCTTACATAGGAAAGCATTTTCTGCACTACAATAAGAATAAAACCACCTGCATAATTCTAACAATTTCTTGGCTAAATATTTTTGGTAATTGAGTTGACGCAGTGGATCAAACCTTAAACCTACTAGAAAGCTCATGTGATGAGAAAATAATATCTTTCCTGCTGGTCAAATCAAATACACCCCAAGAGCTGCCTAAAATACAGCATCACTATTTGGGTACTCTGGTTACTGAAGAACTATGGACCTTACCCTTACAAAGCAAGTGGGTCTGACTCTGTATCATAATTTCAAGTCTAAGAGCATATCATGATCATTAACTGACATCTGTTAGGCTTCTGTGTCCCTTATTAATATAATTTTTAACTTAATGTGTCTGTTATCAGTAGAAGAACCTTTTTATCATAAAGTTGCACAAGTATTTAGACATGTAAGCAGTTATCTTTTAACTTCCATGATGTTCTTTTGCTTCCTAAAGTTCAGTTTGCAAGTATTGCCATCAGTTGCATTAGACCCATGAAGTCATTTAGTGTCTTCACTAATCTAATTATAAAGTATTTATCTAAAGTTTAGCTTTAAAGCATTTCACAATGGGAAGTGATGGGTGGAGTAATTTCTGCTGTACAAAGTAAAATTTTAACCTTGTGGTCCAGCCTTTTCACTGAATGGAATAGGTCTGCGATTGAATCTCTTGCAATAGTTGAAATGAAGGGCTGACTTTTGGTAACTACAGATGGTTCAGAAGCAATGTACACTTTCATTATACGGACTTTTGTTGCAGCAGACTGATACTGGTGCCTGCAGAAGCAGTGATAGGTCTCAACACATTTGCAAGGTAATAACAGCCATACTTGCACATAGGCAATGGCAAATAGAAATGTTTTCTAACTAGCTCCCTCAATGTATCTTGGGCTCAGTAAGAGGAAAATCTCTAAAAGACTGACAATCAACAGATACAGGTAACACAGAGGTTGTAGAACCCCTGTCCAATTTAATGTACTTGGCTGTTCTAGTGGTGTATCAGAAACAGTATTAATTTTTGCAAGCTCACTGTATTCTCATCCACAGGCAAAACAAGCTGCTCTGGGAAAGTAACTTCAGGTTGCAATTGCTTGCATGGAGCATTTTTAGAGTCCAAGGGAAAAGGCTCATTTTCCACAGGCAGCTTGCAAAAGAATCTCAGTGAATTCTGCACTGATTTGCATCATGCTGTGTTCTGGGATGGCAGTTTCAGTCTGATCTCATGGCCTTGTGTTTGCAATATTTTACTTTTTCTGTGGTTGTGGTCCAAACAATACTTGTGCTTACATGACTTCAGCAATGCCCACAGTGCTCCATCTTTTTCTCATTCTAAAAAAAAAAAAGGACTAACTCAGCTCAGTTTGTGGTGATAACCTTCTGTAATACTATGCCTGACTGAAGCAGCAAACCCTCTCTGAGGATGGAAGAAATTGTTTCCTCTGAATTCTGATACCTGATAATTTTTTCTGCTGTACTTTCAAACTTACATGTATCAACTGGTGGGTTTTTGTTGTTGTTGGTTTTGGGGTTTTTTTTTGTTTGTTTGGTTTTTTCTGTTTGCCTTTTTTTTTTTCTTAAAAAGCAGCTACCTATTGTTTTGTTAATTCACAGTTTTGGATTCACTTAACCAGTTTTGCCATACAGACAAAACTGCCAACATTCAGCTACATTTATCTCAGGCCCCCTAAAGTTCTTCTGAGCTGGGAACAATTCTTACATATCAGAATGAGGAATGATACCAAACTCAAGCTAGTGTTCAGTTGTAGTATTTCCTTTCCTTATAAAACTCACTAACTGTGGGCATAAACTTCTAAAGAAATATTTATTCCCAAAGTTACATAGGAGACCTTAGGCTCACTCAAGGTTTGGAGAAGTATGCAGAGAAGTATGCAGAGAAATCCAGACTTAGAAAAAAACATTCTTATTACCAGTCAAGTGAACACAGATAGGAAACAAGCACTCAGAGCATTTAAGGACAGAGGAGCAGGAAGAACAGAGGACAGCAGCAGCTGCAGGCACAGCAAAAATGACTCCTAGATCAGGATTTCTGATTCCCTCTTTCTCACAGAGCGCATGAGCAGCACTTTCAGCTCTTCACTGACAATAGTAGAACACAGTGCTTATTGGCTTTAAGAAATTGGTGAAGCATGCAGTCCTGAGGGTCAGGCAAAGACTAAAGTTAGGCCTCTGAATTTTAGAAAAGAAAAAAATTCCATCTGTTCAAGGAGTTAGTCAATAGGATCCCCTGAGAATCACCCCTGAAGGACAAGGGAGCAAAACAGAGATGGCAAACATTTAAGGGCATTTTCCACAGAGCACAAGAGCTCTTGATCCCCCAGTGTAAGACATCAAGAAAGGAAGGCAAGAGACCAGCATGGATGAGTGAAGACCTGCTGGTCAAACTAAAGGACAAAAGGAAGTGCACAGGCAGTGGAAGCAGGAGCATCTAGGAAGAGCATAGGGGAGCAACCTAGTTGTATGAGGATGGAGTCAGGAAAGCCAAAATATAGATGAAGCTGAACTTGGCAATAGATGCAAAGAATAATAAAAGGACTTCTATATGTGTGTCAGCCAGAAAAGAAAGGTCAGAAAAAATGTACTCCTTCAATGAGCAAGACTGGCAAACTGGTATCAATGGACAAGGAGAAGGCTGAGGTACTGAAACACTTTTTTTGCCTTAGTCTTCACTGGCAACCTCTATTTGAAAAATGACAGTCAGGTGAAGACCACATTGACTGGAAAAGGGAAAACATTGCACCCATATATATTTAAAAAAAAAAAAAAGTTAAAAAGGAGGACCCTTGGGACTATTGACTGGTCAGCCTCACCTCTGCACCCCAGAAGATCATGGAACAGATTCCCCTAAAAGCTTTGCTAAGGCACATAGAGGACAGGGAGGTGATTTGGTACAGCCAGTACAGCTTTACCAAAGGCAAATCCCACCTGACCAACCCACTGGCTTTCTATGATGGAGTCAGTGGACAAGGGACAAACTATGGATGTCATCTATCTGTACTTTTGCAAGGCCTTTGACATGATCCTCCTCAACATCCTTCTCTTTAAATTGGATAGACATGGATTTGATAGATGAATTGTCTCATGGATGAGGAACTTGTTGGATGGTTGCATCCAGAGGGTAATGGTCAGTAGCTCAATGTTTAGACAGGTGACAAGTGCTGTGTCCCAGGGGTCAGTACTGGGATGAATACTGTTTAATATCTTTATCAAGATAAGTGGGATTGAGTGCACCTTCAACAGGTTTGCAGATGACACCAAGCTGAATAGTGCAGTTGACATGATGGGGGGATGAGATGTCATCCAGAGGGACCTGAAGCAGCCCTAATACTGGGTTCGTAGAACCTCATGAAGTTCAACAAGGCCAAGTGCATGGTCCTGGACCTGGGTCAGGGCAATCCCAAGCACCAGCACAGACTGGGCAGAGAATGGACTGAGAACAGCCCCAGGAAGAAAGACCTGGAGGTATTGGTTGATAAGAAGCTCATCATTACCCAGCAATGTTTACTTGTAGCCCAGAGAGCCAACTGTATCCCAGGCTACATCAAAAGAAGTGTGGCCAGAAGATCAAGGAAGGCTGCAATAACTGTCAGCCAGAATACTGGTACAAAACAAGTCACAGTGGCTGCATGTAAAGTTTTAACATTTCAACAGGAAGAGATGGCATTTGTAATCACACTAACTGACTATTTATAAAAAAAATACAGAAATGCAGATTTTTGAAATATATATGTTATTTCCTATTATTTATCTTTACCTCAAATAACTTTTTTCCCCACCCCACAGAAAAAGCTTTAGGAAGAGCCATCTTTCTGTTCTCATCAAGCCTGTCCCTCTATCCGTGCACTAAATAAGCCTATAGTAACAAAATGCATGGGCTCACCCAGGTAAAATTGTTAATCTGAATGATCCATGGAATTCTCTGCAAGAAGAGAAAAAAATCTCAAATGTGAAATGGGTGCACGTTTCACACTCAGTCAATATTCTGAATTGCTTTAATTACCACACCTGTCTGATGTCTCATCAAGCTTTGCTCCATCACTGCAGTTTATTGTCACACGGAGTTTATGTAGACATTACAGTGACAACACCCATAGTTAAATGACCACTTACGTTGTCACACTAAGAGACAGATAATGACATGGTGTTCTGATAAAAATGGCTGCGCGTGGTTAAGAGGCCCAGACCCAAAATAAACAGAAATTATTCTGATTTTCTTTTGTACTCATTCTTCAGTAGCATGCTCCTGAAATAATATAACTCTTTAAATGAGACTGTTGCTAATGAATCCATCTGTGAATATCATTGTTCTCTGAGGTTCCTTTCCTTCATCAATGGGACACAGGGAACAGCCCGACTGCTCTTCTGTGGTAATTTTGTGAAAGATTTGAATTACACAAAGGACACTGGCAAAAGGAGACTAATTTGAAGCAACTGAAGAAATGGACCTGGCTTTCATATTCAGGTAAGGATCTAACTTCATTAAACGAGAGCCCTAAAAATGTCATGCTGTCATTTTCATTCTTGCAGTTGTTTAAGGTTGATAGTATGGAAATGTGGACAGACACTGTAATTTCATGATCTACAGTCTCATGCTTATGAACCAGCTGTCTTACTATTTAGGTTAAGCTTACATAACTGAGAAAGCAGCTATTCACTTATAATAATATTTATTTTCACTGTCCTTCTTCCTTGTATTTATCATCATAATATCATTTTTCTTCCCTGTCTGCTCTTAGACTCAGTGGTGGCACTTAGGATTAGAATATAGGGGATGCCTTAGGACAGAGATTGTGTTTATACCTAATGAGTTTGGACAATAATAAATTCTCCAGCTTAATAATGCTGTGATGCAGTTTCAGTATATTTTTTCCTTGGCTTTCTTGTTTTAGTCCAGTCAAGCTAAGATTAGACGTTCTTCAGAAAAACAAGGACTCTTAGTCCCCACTAGTATCCTTACCTAAAGTAGTTCATAACTTAATGCTACTGTTAATTGGTGAACATTTTAAAATATGTCAGGACAAGTTTAAATAGGCGGCATTAATTGGGATTTGTCCCATATGGGAGTTGTCTTGGGCCTGCACGAACAGAGAGGCGAATGAAAAGGCTTCACTCCCGTTCAAAACGTGACCTCTCTGGGCTTTTTTGGGCTCTTGATATAACAAGCACTGCAACAGCTAATTAGTTTGGCACTGTTTCAGACAGCTGGATTAGAGTCAGTGATAAAATGCAGCAGAAGGCACCTCTTGGCACAGGTCCCTGTAACTCATCCCGCCAGCCTGGAAATCCAGTGGAGGAGAGGGGTCTGCCAGGCTGAGGCTGGAGTCTCCTTCCGAGTCCAGGGAAACCATGCCATTTGTCAAAGCCATATTTAACTCCACATGCTTATACTGCAAGCACAGAGCAATATATCTAACATAAATAAGGCACAGGACTGGGCCAAGCTACTGTAAGTTCCTCCACTGTGAGCAAATACTCTCACTCTTTGTAGAGGAGAGAGAGTTTAACAAACCAAAAGCTGCAGTATAATTCATGTACAACTCATACCCTTTTAAATGGGAGCTTTCACCGGTTACATTTCTATCACAGAGTATGAATGTTGTATCAATGTGGTTGGAACAGCTTGAGGAATACACGTAAGAGTTCGTGCTCCTGAAGTGACATGGGTAGCCAGCATGACACAGAATGTTTCAAAACAAGGAATACAGTTCTTGGGTAACACACCAGAATGAGATATCTCTACATCAGATAAGCATAAATAACAACAATGTTCAGAAAATGGATTGGGGATTAAAAGAAAACTTTAAACGACCTTCATCTCTTTGCAGATTTCATTGCTTTGTGCTACCTCACAGGGACAAAATTTGAGAGACTATTTTACAAACAACAGTATAAATTTAGCTACCACAAGCCATTCAGCAAAGCAGCAGTTACATGATTTTTATTAATTTCAAAGTTATGAATGTAATTGGAGAAACATGATACATCAGTAGGAAGGAGCTTATTGAGTTATTTCATATGAGAGAGTCTATCTTGCCATTCATGTTCATATATTCTTTCTAATAAACCCTTAGCAGCTTTCTATTCCCTTTTTCTCTTTCACACCCTTCCCACTCTATACCCTCCTTTGAAAAACATTAGTATGAGAGAACATATTTGCAAATTTTGTGTATACAACAGCAAGAACATTGAAGAATGTATCCCTACATCAGGCAACAGGGTTTTTAACCTAACTCTGCTGTTATATGGTCCCTGAAATATATCAAGAGACTTAAAACATTCATCTTAGACTACAGCTGTGGCAAGCTTGCATTGTTTCCCATCCACATTACATTCCGTATGATGTGAAGGGATTCACGGAGCTCTCTTTTCTGCTCTCATTACAGTCTTTGTCACTAAGAATGAAGTATCCAAATTTTAATGCCTCATATATTTTGTCAGCTGTAGTGGTGTGCTGTACTACTTTGACCTTTTTGATTGGCTTGCCATTTCAGTTCTTCCTATTTACAGCTTCATTAACCTGTGGGGGAGAGGTGGACCAGCTAACCAATCTCGGGATGGTGCATTGAAAAGGTCAGCGTAGTCCAGCGTATTTACAATCCCTTCACAAACCACATCCAAGTTGTAGATGGAGAGTTCCCCATCTGGGATGGTAAAGTTGCAGCAATAGGAAAAAAAATGAAGTTACATGAATTCAGTCTGAATCCCAGACACTAGGAAAATGAAAGGAAGCAGAAAAAAATCTTCCAGCTCAATTTCAGAGAAATACCACATTCGTCAACCTGCAGCTCTTATCAGAAAGCATTTGATCTCAACTGGATGACACTACCCAGATAAGTGAAATCTACAGTTATTACTACTTTGAATTAGTTCTGAAGTCAACTCCAAGAAACATTTCATTGCCTGTTTAATATAATCCTGGGAAGCAAGAATGAAAACTGAGCAAGCTCTTTTGCACAGAGAGCTTTTTAAACAGGAAATATCTGAAGTTTGCCAACATTCTTTGCTATAGACTTCACTAAACATCATCTTCCATATGAGAAAACATTAGTAATAGTTATGTAATTAGTGTCATTTTAAGATAATTCAAAACTGATTCATAAAACAAACTTCTATTTAGACCACAAAGAGATAGGACAAAATTTAGACTAAACATGGAGTTTGATAGTACAGGACACTGTGCTATGACGAGGCTCTGCCTTTCAGATAAGAAGAAAAACTAATCTAATGGCCACTTATGACCACTGAGATTGTTTAGACATAGTAATCTAGCTGGACTCCAGCTTCTGTAATTACAGGTCTCCCGGCATACCTAATTTTCCCAAATTTTAGGGTGGTGGTGGGGTGGGGGAAAGACAGCCTCCTTTGTGAAATACCTGAGTATTCCTGCGTGGAGCAGAATAGCATTTATGGTGTGAAAATCAACATTTTACATGCAGAGGTTTGAACACTTGTTAGGAAACTACTTGGGAAAATAAAATATAGTGGAGAAAATTTAAAAAGTGAGGTTTTCCTCACCATCATGCCAATGAATGAATAATACCAGCTCCAGCCAGTATTTTGTCTTTGTTGCGAGAAACTACTTTTCTGTCCAAAATTGGAAAAAAAAAAACCCTGATTTATTAAAGAAATGGATGAAACAAGAATTCATTCAGCTGTTTAGGTGTATAAGCATGCCCTTATGTAAGGTTTTATTTCTCCTATCCCTTTTAACCCTTTTGCCACACCTTCAGTGACCTCAGCTTCCCACTATCAGTACTAGTATAGGTACAGGGGCTGTTGTAATTTACTTCTTTATTTGTTATTTAAATAAAAGTAGCATTTAGGAAGCAACTAATTGTACTAATGCTGCAGTTTCTAAGCAAGAGAGAAATTTAAACTAAAAATATAAAAGCATACATATAATTGAAATAATTAAAAAACAGCAGAGTGGTAAATTACAAATAAAGCATGAAATAAGTCAAACATTTATTTTATCATGAAAGATTAAACACTTAGTAAATACACTTTGAGAATATACATGTGATCTCACACACGTGAAGAAACAGGTGAAAGAATTAAAATGCTTTTACTTTTCTTCCTGTTAAATACATTGAGAATATTAAAGTCCCACTCATTTTGGTATTGTTTAATATTTCTAAGGTAGTGATTATCTCCTCCTGTTCTAAAAGAAACCAAAATACCCTTTCATAAGGTAGTTTTGTATGTTGACTGCAAAAGACCATGCATGATGTGAAAAGCAGAGCACAATAAAAATTTCCTAATCTTAGGAGAGTGAGACTATCAATATAAACCATAAATAAACAAATCTTAGATTGTACTGGCATATCCCTTATACACTCACACCCCCCAGGGATTGGAACAAAAATCTTGTCATTGCATGACTTCTCTTCGAGGTGTTAGTCACACAAAATGGTTTTGAGAAGTGTTATACCAAGTGGTCATTTTCACTTTATTTACCACAAATCGAAACCGCAAAATTAATTAGATCCTATTGCTAATCAGAGAGATCTGCTCCAAAGAAATACTCTGACATATTGGTAACTTGGTAATGTGTTACATTTCTGTAGGCCAGTAATTTTTCTTGGCTTCCTCTACATAAACATCTAAGAGTAAAAAAAAAAAAAAAAAAAAAANAAAAAAAAAAAAAAAAAAAAAAAAAAAAAAAAAAAAAAAAGTAAATCAACACAGTTTTATTGAAGTCTGTGTTGATTTAAACCATCTGAAGTTCTGGCTGAGTAGATACTATTTGTTATTGCAAGCAAAGCATACGTAAAACCTAGGATATTTTATCTTTAGAGGCTTGGCTGGAAATGTTGTTCTTGGGTGCATGAAGAAAACTAAAGACAAACNAAAAAAAAAAAACCCTCAGTTTTCATGACCTCCAAAAAAAAATCTGATTGATTTAGTCCACTTAACTCTACACCCATGGTTTTATTTGTGTTGTTGCTTATCACACATGCTCTCCTCCATTATAACTAATCCAAATTCTTGCTTAATTAATTTCTATAATGTATTGGCTGATGCTACCATAATTAAGATTTTTTTTTTTTTAATTCCCTTGATCATTATCTTCATTGAGTCCTAGAAATGTCTTGCATAGATCCAAAACTCATGAACTTACTCAGCTGTTTGAACTCCAGCTAGTATTCAGTAACAGTGGACTTAAAGAAACAGCCAAAAAAACAAAAAAAAAAAAACAAAAAACCAAA
>VXBX01001802.1:1935767-1959591 GCA_013400415.1 Scytalopus superciliaris
AAAAAAAGATGTGGCATCTGTCCCCAAGAACCACAAAACCCACTTTGAATAGGCCCAGATAAGACACACCCTCTTCCACCTCAAAGACCCAGCCAGGATATATCCCAGCACATGGGACAAATATGGCAGATTAAAAAAAACCCAAGAACAAAAGAAACCCAACTCTGAGATGCTTTATTTTTTTACACTGTGAATCTCTGTGGGTGGTGCAGGAATGCATTGCTTCTCACACAGAACCCAAAGCAAAATAAAGACCATAATTACCTTAATGATTTATTATTTTGCAAGACTTAAATCAGAAACTAGAAGGCAAGAATCCAGATTCCATACTTTTGTGTCCACAGTAAATATAAAATCTCATTGAAAATGCAATAGGCCAAGTACCTTCTACCTCCCTCCACCTTTATGTGAGGATTTTGGCAGGTTCTCTATCCTGCTATTTATCAAGTCCATAATCATTATGGTATCTAATAAGGGTTCCAGAATTAAACTAGAAGTACAAGGAAAAGAGGAAAAAATAGAGAAATAGTAAAAATACCTGGAGTACACATCCCTTGCATTTTTCATTTCTAATGCTTTTGGGGATATTTGGAAATCAAACTTGTGGTACCTAAAGCTCAACATCTAATTATTAAAGCATGAGAATAAAGAGAAACTCTGGGAGAAGCATAGCTTAAATACTAGTATTCAATAGTTCCCACTCAAATTTTCTGTTCCCACAAAAAATGAAGGTTGATTGTTACCTTTATTTGAATGCAGTGTAGGTTGTTTTACTTGTTTCAGTAAAATGAAAGAACTAATATGGGGATAAGGGATGGGGACTGTAGAAACTATGTATGCATGACACTGAAGCTATTTAAATGCTACTTAAGTACTTTCCTTTTGGCTTTCTCACACTGCTTTTGAAAATGTTTTAAAATTACATATCAAAAATGAGTCCTAATCTTATGCACTAAAGCTTTTCTGGTTAAGATTATCTTTCATAGATGATTTTTTCATGTTCTCTCACAACTTTTTATTACAGGAATAATTACAAAAAGAGGAGAATGATTAATAAAATATCACTATTCTCCCACTGGCATTTCTGGCCTCATCAAAAGTGTCATCTTTTTTTGCATAATAGATTGACTCACACTTCAAGTGTGAAGCAACACTTGAAATTACCCATGCACATACTGATACATGTCCATATGTTTTTCCATCATTTCTCAAACAATAAGCCAAGGGCAAAATTCTAGTCTAGGAAACCTTCTAGAGTGATTCTTACATGTGTGTTTTCCAAGAAATGTTCCACATCATTAGATATCACGAGATAATAAGCAGCATACAAGGAATATCTCCAAAACCCTACTTACCAGCATACTGCAAAATTACAAAAAAAACCAAAAACAAACAAAAAAAAAAAACGCCCCAAAATGTACACAGCATAGCAAAAGATGCAAGGAAGTTAATCATTTTGCTCCCTGTACAATTCAGACTGGATTCTTTCTGATGTATGAAGAACTGGTGGTTATGTACTTCACACTACTTAGCCTCAATTGAAAGTGACAGGATAAAGAAATCCAAAAGAAAAGGATAAAATTATCTACTTTATCACCTACTACTGCAACTTCAGTGAAGCAGTAGGAGCAGACTGGCTTGAGACTCTAATGGGAATGGAAAATAATCTTGTCTATTTATATTTATCTAATACCATGCTTGCCAGGTATCTAATAGGCGAGGTGTGATATTTAATGATTTAGCAGTAAACATATCAAAAAGTCAATTCTAACATTCATTTACCAAAGGAACAGCCAACAGTACAATATCATGAAAAATACACTCAAAAAGCATTTTGTTTTTAAGCAGGCTATTTCAAGTGAACAGAAAACAAACTAAGATTAAAATTAAATAGTAAATTAAAAGTTGAGAACATGGCTCATACATCAGTGTCCTGTGGATTAATTGAGAAAATTCATTTACCCTGAATAGGCCCCACAATAGATTATAATGCTTCCTTAGCCCCATTTCTCATCCTGGTTTTTTTTGGTTTTTTTTTTGTTTGTTTGTTTGGTTTTTTTGGGGGGGTTGGTTTTTTTGTGTGTTGTTTTTTTTGTTGTTTTTTTTGGGTTTTTTTGGGGGGGTGGGGGTTGTTTTTTTTTTGTTTGTTTGTTTGGTTTTTTTGGGGGGGTTGGTTTTTTTGTGTGTTGTTTTTTTTGTTGTTTTTTTTGGGTTTTTTTGGGGGGGTGGGGGTTGTTTTTTTTTTGTTTGTTTGTTTGTTGGGGGGTTTTTTTGTTTGTTTTTTTGGGGTTTTTTTTTGGAAAGGGTATTTGCTAATTACAGTTCGCAGTTCAACAGCTTGGCTGATTTGCCATGAGGCTGTGAGCTCTGGTTTTCACAGTCACTGCAAGGAAACCCCTCTGTGAGCAGCTTGTGGCTCGTGCTCCCACACAAGGTGGGCTGGAGGAATCTTGTGCTCCAACCACAGGTAGCCTGAAGGCAGCAGAGCTGCCCCAACTCCATGCCTTCCACCTCCCCTGGTCCTGACCCTTCAGAACGTTTTAAAACTCCTCCTGCAGCCTTACTACCTTAATAAAGCTTCTGGTTGTGCTGTACCTCCTCTGATGACTTCACCCTCTAGGGCACTCATCCCAGAAAATTCAGATTTCACCTGTGCTGGCATATAAATCTCATAAAGCAGCCCGTGCTTCATATTGCACATAATTGTGTATTGTGTAGGAGAAAAGTTGCTGCAGGTGCCAGTAATCCTTTAGTTAAAAAATGAGCCACTGCAAAATTAGAAAAAATACCCAGCAGTGTTTTGATAGTAGTATAGAAGAGGTCACAAGTTAGACAGCTGTGAAGTGAGAAGGAATCCTACTGTTCAAGAACTAGAAATGGAAATAGGTGGGGAAAACGATCTTTATCTGAAAAGATTGTTTAAAGCAAGAAAGATAATACAGAGGACTTTTTATTTCTTTCAGCTCTTTGTCCATTTCTGTTCAGTTATTTCAGAAGGAAAGAACAAGCTATGACCAAAGATCATAGGAATGATTTGGGCTGGAAGGGACCTTAAAGATCATCTCATTCCAACACCCTCCCACAGACAGGGTCACCTACTAGACCAGGTTACTCAGAGCCCCATCCAACTTGGGCTTGAACACTTCCAGGGATGGGGCACCCACAGCTTTTCTTGGAAACCTGTTGCAGTGTCTCATGACCCTCAACATAAAGAATGTCTTCCTATTACCTAACAAACTAGGCAAAAAAGTTCATATCTAGAAGCCTTAAAAAATGCATCACTATTCTCATATACAAGAATCTGCTCTAGAGTGCAGTTATGAATGTTAACTAACAGAAAAATTTAAAAAAAAAAANGATATGATAGTTTTGTCAGTCAAAATTAAAAAAAAAAAAAAAAAAAAAGAGAGAGAGAGAATAAAATACTTATAAGACTCTTGTAGTCATACCAAGATGGGCAGCAGCAATATCTTCTGATTCACTGACTGAAGGGAAAGAGAACTATGAAATCTTTCTGAAAACTGTGAGCTTCTTACACTTAAGACTGACTATATCTCATCTGAATGGTCATTTACTGGAAAGCTGTCAGCCTTGATTCAAGATTTTCCAGAAGCTTACTGAGAACAGGTCATGTAAAATACAAGCATTCAAGCATTAAAAACCCCCCAAAAACAAAGGGGGGGAAAAAAAAACCCACCAAAAACTCAAAAAAAACCCACAAAGGGAACTGGAAAACAGATGTGCTTCTCAACAAGGCCACTTACTATTTTGCTGAGGAATAGGTAAAAGCAAAGTACATATTTGAAATGTCAGAATATTTGTGGGTTTTAAATTCTGTTTCTGCACATCAAAGGATTAGAAACAGACTTAGCCCTATACTCTGAAACCTACATATAATAGTCATTTTCTTATAGAAAATAATAAAACACACTCAGCAAAACAGATCAAGACAGATGATGATACAGATCTCACTATTACAGCAAGAAAATACCTTATGAACTCAACTCTGACCACAACACTGGCCTTTCCATGACCTAAGGCTTTCAAAATGGTATGATGTTAATGGCTGGACTTGATCTTAGAGTTCTTTTCCAACCTTAAAGATTCTACGATTCTATGAAAATATACACTCCTGCAAAAGGTCACAATTTCTGTTCTGGTGACACTTGCTCTTTTTAGAATCCTTTTGGGAGAATCATGCAAGTCACGAAAAATCTGTCCTGGATTTTCAGAAAATAACACAACACAACAAAGCCTCCCTGTATTTGAAGTTTGGGATCTTAAAAACATAATTTATCCAACTGTTACATTTTCACTAAAGTGATGAAAGACAGGCTATAAGCTTGCCTGGATTGTCCTGTCTGCTTCAGTCCCCTGTTCTAAAGCCAGTTTTATTTTAGCTAAGATGGCAGATCTACAATGAAACCACAGAGTATACGTATTTGGTTTAGAACAATGCAACACTGTTATGACCTCATTTTTCAGTGGGTGTATCCCTACATGCACGTTCATATGTTCATCTGCATGTGTGCCAAGTAAAGGATCTTCTCTATGTAAAAGTAGTGTGTTAGGCATGTAAAGGAAGTATCTGTGTATATTGCAGTGTCTCCCTCTTAACAAGGAATGTACAGACACATCTATAACATCAGTGTAACTATTGCCTCACTGGGTCAGTGCAGTATATCTTCTCCCACAACAGATGATATGGATGATGTAGAGGAAACTATTACAAGTGCTCTTGTGTACATGGCAGTCTAGACTTCTTTTAAAATCAATGGAGGCATTTAGAAGGGGGCAAGTAAATTGATTTTGTGCCTCTGGAGGTGCCTATTTATCCTTCCTGACTACAAGCAAACTTTAGGTGACAAGTTCAGACAGACATCCAGCTAAGTAGACTCGTAAAAGCAAGAAAAATCCCACCCAAGGCACTTAGATGCAGTCAGCTTTACCATATGCATTTTCTACTCCACAGTGTATATTAAAGTTTGGTCATGCTCCTTTCCCTAAAGGTAGAGTGTAAAATTAGTTTGTTTTAAATCCCTAGTGAGACTCCTGTTACAAGTAATTAAAGTTCAAGTCACAATCTCATAAATGATAATGAACTTTGAAGGCAGAAGAAAATTAAGTAATATTGGGAATGTAATAATCAGACTGCTTGTAAAATTTATGACATGGAATAAAAAACAAAACACATAGTGTGGTATCAGGGGTTCCAAAATTTGAAGCAACTCAATTCTTTTTGTGGACAAGAAGAAAGCTGTGCTTTTAATTCTCACATCAGGCAGCACTGAAAAAGCAGAACATAGAAATATGGCTTCAACATAATGACTACACCTGAACAGTGCAGTACTCCCCCCCAACAAGTAATTTCTTTATTATTACAAACTATGTAGGGTAGGAGTTCTTATTAAAAAATGTCTAGGATGGGGGCTTCCTTTTTTTTTTCTGGTTTGGTTGTTNACTATTTTGAAGCACTACTGAAGTGTCAGCAATACTGTCAAATGGGAGATCGCTGTGGTTACCCTTAGTTGAAGATAATTCTACACTCAAGTGCAGTAATGTATTATACTTTATACTGCAGAACACATACTAGAAACATTATCTTCAGTTAGAGCTTCTTTAGCACTTTTTTGAATAAGAACTCCTTCTTGAAAGGGGTCGTAGTGCCTTTCATTGGATGCAATTATATTTGATCTCTGATAACTTCCTCCTCTCTTTTTCAAACACAATTTCTGGTTACTATTACTTGAGGGTTTATCTACATACTTCTCCTCCAGGATGGATTAAAGTATTTCAATTTTAGTATCTTTTAAATTCCATTAAGAGATCCCTTTGAGATGGTGAACATTGCTTTTTTCCTCTTCACTCTGTGTTATTCAAATACTGTACTGAGAAAGTACTTGCTCCCTACTTACAGACTGAGAATTTAGTCACACACAGACTTCAAATAAATATTTCTTTCCACAAGAAGAACTCAGATCTGACTCTAGCCCCTCTATTGCAGTTCAGCAGATGTATTCATTTCACACCTGGAGGCAACTGATGGAGAAACTGTCTCCATGGCAAAAAACTCCATCAGCTATTACAATTAAAGTTTACAGAGCAGACTTAGAATCACCAAGAAGAATCAGATTCCAAACTGAAAATAAGTAAACTTAGAAGCCTCATGGCTTTGCTTACCATCTATTTTCTAACCTTAGTAAAAAGAAGCTGCAACTTTTATGTTAAGGGTAAGGAACAGCTGCTATTGACCTTAATGGAAAAGAACAGAGGAGTTGTGTTGTTAGCTAAAGGAAAAGTGAACTGTGTCATATGTAGGTTTAAATATTTAATGAATCTATATGGCTGCAATCCATTATGTGACAATTTAATTATATGACAAAAAATTTGATAAATAATATTGTGGTAGGACATCTAATTCATTATTTAACAAAAAAATCAATACTTTCATAAATCATATTTCTATACACAGACACATATTCACACACAAGCTTTTTCTAGTAGGCAGAGATCCAGACTCTACAAGCCATTTATTTTCTGGCCAGGACAAGTTAAAATTGAAGTTTAATCAGCCCTAGATGGGAATGTATTTTATTTATTTTTTTAAAACTGGTAGACCAGAAATGGTTGCTGTTAGATATTTTTCCTCTGATAGCTTCCCCAAAGTGCTGTATAACTAGAAGAACTACCTTTTGTACTTAACAGATAATGATGAAATGCCAGATTCCACTATTCATAACCACACACAATTGCTGTTTGAGTCAATGGGATTGCTGGGGCGAGTAGCCAGGCAGGCAAGTGTCGGCAGGATTAGTACTTAAGTTTAGACACAACATTGCAATTAATAAGAGGCAACAAAGGAAGTTCTCCTGAAGGGAGAACCATGGTAATGATTTACGGTAAAGGACTTCTTTTTTCCCCTCTACAACCCATTCAGATAAAAGCAGTGCCAGGGTAGCCACCCTGGTGCATATCAAAATTTCACCATGAGAAAACAAAGAGAATGAGTCAGGCAGGCAGAACTGGAGGGGGATGCCAGGCATGGGGCAAGGGAGAAATAGATGTGCAGCGAAGCCCGAAGTCCTGAATTCAGGAATGAGTAGATGGAAATGAGTGAAGGGAGCATGTGAAAGGAAATTGGGGATGAGGCGCAGGAAGAAGGATTGACAATCAGCAGCTCTCTGAGATCACTGTGGTTCAGATAATTAATTTGTTGAGAACAAATGCTTCTTCCCCAGCCCCTCAGTCTTCCCACACTTCTATATATATTGTTCCTGACATTTTGCGACTCCAGCCCAAGCAGCACGACTCAGGGCCACAATGTTTTCAAATTATGCAAAATAGCCCTAGTTCAGTTCAGCAAAATGATAGATGTCATATTTCTGCCCAATTCTGCTAGGTAGCTCAACTTGCAGGCAATCTTTGAACTTGGATAGGTACTGACAATTCACACTCTGGTGTTTTCAAGAAATTGGTTTCCTAAACAAATGTTTTAAAAAATGACTGCTTTCTAAGAGCTTTCTAGACTAATATTTATGTCAAGTATATTTATCATACAATTTCGGACTGACTAGTTTGATGCTCAAGCACTGAAATTTTTGTTTCATTGTGACAGCATTACCACTTTAACAGTGCTTTGTCACAGTAGTTTTGTTGCCTTCTTGTTTTCTTGGCAAATATAGTTATTGTCCTGCACTTGATCTGAACTTATGCAATCATGTTTTTACTATGTTGCATCTTCTCTCTTTTTGCTGTCCGGGATGCTTTTGGGTGTCAGGGGTTTTTTTTATGGAAGTTCAATAAATTTGTGTGGGCCTCCTCTCCAGAGGAATTCTGAAGAAACTATTCATGCTAAAAATATAAACATTCATTTAAACATACATCTAAACAAGCCAAGTTCTAAATACTAGAAGCGAAAAATATAGCATTCATCATTCCTTGGTGCATGAATTCCAAATTTGGTGTTTACTAGCAATACCCTTCTGAACATTTGAAACTCTGGAGAGATAATTTTGTTGCTGAAAGCAAAATTCTTCTCACTCATCACTGTATAGCTTAAGTCTTTGCCACCTATCTTGAATTATCCATACAGACATCTGTATTTTGAATTATTAAGTTCCTTTTGTAAGCCAGCACATTATATTAACCTTAAAATATTCCAACTGGCATGTTACCTCAGTACTGTGGGGGTTTGAACCATTGCAGCAGGGGTTACTGATGTCTTGAATAGGATGCTAATTTGGCTGAGTAGCTGCAGTTTCCTGCAAGCCTGCTTGGATGAACTGCATGAAAAAATACCACAGCAATGCCTGCTTCCAGTCAGGCTCACTGCCTTATCTCACTGTATCCATAACACCTGGACTGGGAACTACAGAGGAGGTGTGCAATATTACGGAATGGAATGGAATAATTTTCCTCTAGCTTGTGTGGTCACTTTAAAAGCCAGTTATGCTATTATTACACTGTATAAAACGTCAAATGAAAGAATTTGATTTTTCTTCTCCCCGGTTGTAGTCAGTTATAAATAGAAGAGGAAACTTGCATATATTTAGGCTGCTGTGTTCTAATAGAAACATTTATATTTGGAAATACCAAAACACTTCATGTTTACATCATTTTATTTCCCAAATATTTTAAAATAAAACAGTTCAAATTCTCTAGGCCCAAGTTAATGGTTTAGGCTTTTTGTCTATTTTTAGTTGGGTACTACATTTTTTTCAGTTTTCTCTTGAATTTTATTTTACAGCTCAGAATGTCGTAAATAACAGAAGAGAGAAATCATTGGAAATTTCCTGCAGTGAAACATTTATTTCACTAAGCATACTTCTGACTTTTCAAAGATCAGTGTTTTTCTTATGTTTGTAAACAGTTTGCCTTCATTATTTGTTTCTTTATCCATTACTTCATCTTGGTCAGCTAAATTGAATGGTTCCTCATATCTGTCTTTATCTTAAAAATTTAAGTAGAAAAATTATCCAGAGACACAAGTGGTATGAGAGTCTGCCATTGAAACTGTATCTGACATCCATAATTGAAAAGTTTTAATTCTCTTTTCCATTAAAAGACAGAGGGAAGATATGCTTACTTGTAATAAATTGTTTTATGTGCATGGTATGCCAAGATAAGTATAGTTCTGTTCCTTCTCTAATCTCATGAACAATTTAAGATGTGCACATTAACAAAACAGTTAAAGTTCATCAAAGTCTAAAACAAAAAAATTCAGATATGGGTTTGCTGTATTTCTTTGTAGCTTTGGGAAAAGCTTTCATGCAGGTTTGGAAAAGATTATTTTGAATCTCATATTAGGGAGCATATTGTATGAAGTCACACATCACATTCATAACATCCCTGCAGGTATATTGTTTCATGTCTGTAACTGGAACTGCTTTAATAACTGATTTCACAACTGGTAGAAGCCATTTCCTTTAGCACCTTATCTTGCTCAAAGTAATTATCAACAAACACCCTAACACTCTTCTGCAGATGTACTAGGACATTAAAAATGAAATTAATTAGCACCTGGATAACAACAACGAATTCCCACCCTAGACCAATGGCACAGCTGTACTGCATGCTTTGAGAGGGACAGCAATGATTTTCCTGTGATCCAAGTGTTAGTGGGTGATAAACTATGAGAAAGGATAAGCCTTGCCATCAGACTGCTTGACTGCACAGTGAATATCATTACTAAAAGGCACCAGACATTTTGTTAGGCCAGGAGTGAACATTTTCAACTACATAACACCTAAAAGGAAAAGGCAGGGCCAATACATGTGTTTTCCATACACCTCCAGTAAGCAATCACGTAAGTTACATATCAAAGAGAATAAATTGGCAAATGACTCCGGAGGGGCAGATTTTGTGAAAGAAGGGAACAAAGCCTGAAAAACATTAGACACACCATCAGATCTTTCAGGAACTGAAAAAGCAAATTCAAATTCTGAAGTCTTTTTCCCAGGGAAAAGATTGATTTGACCACAGAGTTTTGCTAGTCAGTCAATACCATCTGAATCATTACTAAATGGAGCTAGTAGAACATTGTACTCACTTACTTTTGGAGATGAGTTGAGCCTAGCACGAGTTCTGATGCCACGGACATACAAAAAGACCTACAGCACAAAGGCCTAAATAAGTTTCCTGTGAAAATCACAGGTGATGTTAATCAACAGGGTGTGCCCAGAGCTCTGTTAATTGATGACTAACTTTCCTGCTAGTGGTATACAACCCATCCTAACAGTATGGATGATCTGAGGGGGAAAAAAATAACAGTGCTACTCTAAAACAACTTTATATAAAGATTATCTGTTGCTCCTGACTGGAATGTATACTTTGTTGGGTTTGGCTGTTGGACTTGCTGATCTTCCCTAAATATATATGTCAGGTTGGCTGAGTGTAGGTAAGCAAGGTTTGCCTTGCCTTTCTCCACAGGGGATATGATTGGGGCCCCACCCTTACCTTACCCTTACGACCTGACATAATTTTGCATTACACTAAATACAGACAGATCCAAAGACCATTAGTGTCTGATGAAGATTGTTATTAAAAGCACATTAGCCAAAATGGTAACTTGAAATAAAATGTCAAAGCCCCTCCAGTGTATTTGAATGGTGAACAACTTAAAATAAGTGTGTGTCTGTGGAGTGCCCCTTAAAATACTGATCTCTATCAAAAGAGACTTAATTCTCTGACAGAGAATCTAGGAATGCAGCATGAGAGAAGTCAGTGTGTCCTTGCATTGGAAGGCAACCAAGTCTAGAGTCTCAGAGCTTATTCCAATAGTGTTGACCTTGCCTTTCTTCTCCTGTGGTACCACAGATGATTGAAACATATGACAAATATTTTGTACTGCTGTTTCTGGATGTTGCATTCCCTTGTTAGTTAAAAGATATTCACCAAAATCCTTGACTGCCTGTTCCAACACAGAGAGACAATGCAGGACTTTCAAAGCATCTGATCAATCAGAGACTGAATATTCCAGGTACTCAGGTCTGTAACTGGTTAAGCAGAGAGTTTTGTGGAAGACATTAAATTTGTATACTTAGCTTGCAAATATTCAATTATATTCTGAATGAACAGACTGGGTGGATTTCATTATTTCTTAGACTAAATATGCTCTTAATTTGGATAGGAGGCCTATTTGGAAAATTTTGTTGCTATTTATCAGCTTTTGAAAAGAATCTCTGGTCATAAGTACACTAAAAATTTAGCAAGAATACATTTTTCTTTTAGTCAGTTCTGTATCTCTGAGATGGGACTAAGAAGCACAATCTCTCACCAAAAGAAAAAGAAAAAAAAAGAGAGTATTCTTCAAAGACAAGTATTGGAAAGATGGAGATGTATTTAAATGTAGTATTGTCTCCATCTCCAAGACACCGTGTTAGTAAGGAATATATCAGTACCCAACACATAAACAAAACCAGCAGATACATTAATGCAGTTCAAAGGCAGTAACTCAAATCTGTAGCTCTTTGTTTGATACTTCATTTAGGTTGGTCCTCAGTAATTTCATATCATAGACATAGTAATAAAATTATATTAGACTTGTTTCTGTTTCTCTTTAAGGGCTGGGAATATAGATCTACTTTACAACACTTAACACTTTATTATTTCTTCTATTACTTGTCCCTTAGTGCCTTGCTCTTAATTTTTCAAGTTGCTTTACCATAAGGAAGAGGTGGGAAATAGCACATAGAAACAGTATTTGTGTCACAAAAATTTAGTAGTAATGGAATAAAATATAAAATTAATTAAAATTTTGCTTATGATGATAAGACATTTTATTTTAGTAATTTCTTTTAGACAATTACAGGAGGATTAGAAATGGTGGAAGCAACAGTGTTTCAATTAACTTCACTGAGATTGCAAAGGACACTAGATATTTAATTTGGGCTTTAAGTCTTCTATGTGCATCTGACAAGCTGACCAATATGAAGGCCTTTCACGAAAATTACTGTATGTATCAAAGTTTTAAATTATTCATATGACAAAATGAAATGATCAACAAAACCACTGGATAATTAATGAAGTTGTCATCTTGACAAGACTAATAATAAGCTTCTCCTTGATAAATAATCAGAGATTCCTCTTCTATAATCACAAAAGCCATTCTACTATATATTTACAAGATCACAGAATAGAAATATCAAATCTCAAAAGCAGTGGGTTGAGTTTTGCTGATAGTTCAATGATTTTATGTTATTTCACATAATGGTAGTCAGTAAGTAGCTGGTATGGATGTGAATTTACCAAACAGAAACCGACATGGTGCAATGTACATGGAAAATAATTATTTTCCTGACAATATTTTCAGAAAATATATTAAGAAGCAGCAGCAGTAACAAGATGTGTATACCTACTAAATCTAGTACCACTGTACTGGATGAAATGAACTGTGGATTTCTTATTATTTAATTAAAGATTCTGCTGGTTTAATCATGCAGCATCTCACTAATAATGCTGTGCTGGATAGACAAAGACAAAGGACTTCAGCACAAGACTATGGGAAATCAGATGCTGCAACACAGCCCCATCAAACCTTATTTATACTGTTCTACCTAAGGCTCCTGAGAACCCCAATTCTATTTGTGATGGCAAAGTCCTCAAGTTTCTACAAATCTTTTGGAAAACGTGCCACGAGAAGCAGTTTTAAACATGTAAGAGGAGTCCTGAGAGACACGGCAGGGCTAACTAAGACTGTGTGTAAAGGCTTCATCTTCTTTTCAGCACCTTGAGTGAGAAGACGTGGCTGAAAAACATCTGTTGAAGAGCCAAACTTCCACCAAAACAAAGATATACATCACCCTGTCATTCAAACTTTGCCTTCTCTAGTGTTTTTCTCACATTTATAGATAATACCACAGTATCATTTGCGTTTCTGCTTTTCTAATGATGTATGCAGCATGTATACCTGGATAATTTTATTGCTTTACATTGCAGTAAAGACCATCTCTCTGAAAAAGCTATGCTCTCACTCCATTTTGTTAAACTACTGAATCTATAGACCTCAAAAATGTTTCTTACATCATTCCAATCTGCAAACTCTAAGTAGGATTAGGCAATATTAGTAGGATATGTGGAATGTCCTATACTGCTTTTCCTCCCTGTTCCTTGGTAAACTCCTCTTTGTTCATGCTGAACTAACATTATGAATTTGCCATACATACAGGAAGCAGTATGTATTTCTTAATCTTGTACTTTGTTACTGATCCAGACCAGTAAATAACCATGCCAGAGTAGCTGTCTGCCCTTCCATGATTCCAGACTGCCTGGATGAGGCTGATGGGCTACTTCATCCCTGCAAGAGCAGGAGGAATCCTGAGTCACTTCACAAGACAAAGGAGCCTAATAGTATTACTGGAAGGAAATCTCTCCCTTCTGCTCCCGCCTGCTGGTGTAGTGCAGCCCAATGTTAAGAGGATGCTATGGCAGGAGCCTGGCATTGACTACCTCCCTCCCTTGCTGGTTTGTCCTGTTCTTAGTCACACTGTGCCTCTTGGTGTTTGTCATGGGGAGCAGAAACACTGCTGCAGGTCGGAGCAGTTCTGACATTGGAAGGAAAGCAAAGTCCACCCCGGGTGCTCAGGGCTGTCTGACACTTGCTGAAAGCCATGTGTCACCCTTGTGATTTCAGGCAACACACAGGGTTGAAACCATGCAGCTGTGGATCAAGCTCTATGTCTTTAAACAATAAAAGAAATTAAAACCAGTCCCAATACTGTTTATTTATTAGTTGGCTGTGGGCACATATTTTCCACAAAAAATCTGGATACCATAAGCCCTCTGGGCATTGGCATTTCCATTTTGGTAACGAAGGCATTTGGTTGTTATAGGCTGGGGGGTTTGGAGAGGAAAAGCAGCATATTCCAAATATTTTCCAAGACAAAAAAACCCAAAAAACCCCAACTTTGTAGCCTTTTGTATAAAGATGGCTTATTAAAAATGCAGCTTTATATCTCTCATTGATGAAAGTCATGCCAAGATTTTAACTCCTTACACTATGCCACCTAAGTTGAAGTCAGAATTGCAGAACCCACACTACTATCACTACAGGCACTCCAGACGCTCTCTGTGTCATCCCAGGAACATCTGCTACTTTCTTCTGGGTAAAAATATGTTGTTTGTAACTTCTCTTCTGTCACCCAGAGGCAATGAAGGTTTCCTATTTCTTTTTAACTCCTGTGTGGCAAGTTTTTTGTCCTTTTCTAGTCCACATCAATAGCTGCCCCAGGCTGCTCTCACTAATCACATGAGCATTTCCAGACCTTCACGGATCTAAATATTGTTTATTGATGCTCCATGCAGCAGAATATTAGGCAGACCTTTTCAAGATTCACAGAGAAGACTTAACTTGTTACAACAAGGGAAATCTGAAACCATTTCTGAAAGAAAATCAGCTTCCAGCCTCAGGAGTCTAAGGGGGAGACAAGCAAAAGCAAGGTTGATGCACACACGAACCAGGATCTTGGTGCCAACTGCCAATGCTCTGGGAGTAGGGGTGGGATCACAGATGCATTTAGGGAAGCTGCCACGTGCAGATTAATAGCTATGATCCCACTGTACTGGAAACAAGTAATGCCGGGAAATTTTGTCTCTGCTTTGTGGAAAGGATCCCATTCCTCAGATTATCATGTCAATTTCTATTCCTGCTACTGGATTCTACAGCAACAAAGATTTTATTTTTGTAGGTATGCTATAAAAATACTGTTGGGTACATACATTTATGACCCTTAGTCTTCACAAATTTAAATATGCAAATACAACATCAATGCCTTTAGAGGGAGATAAAACCTCATTGGCAACATCGTGTCAGACCTTTTTATGGCATCAGACAATCTAGTTGCAGTGGAGAAACAGTTAAAGCACCTTTTGCTTGGGCATTTCTTTAAGTTTATTTGTGAAAACATATTCCAAGCATGTACCTTAAATGTGATAACTTGGCACTGCACTGGGAAATCTGGTTTCATATAATTTGGATCCCAGATTTCACAACATCTTACGCTCCACTCTTACAAAAAGCCAAAGGCAGTGTTTTTGTCAAGTGAGAAGGAATGATATTCTGGGAGACAGACGGCAGAGAAGGCAGAGCTGGCTATTTTTTTGGAGGTACATTGCAGGGATTAGGCTGTGGAGTTCAGTTTTGGTTTTTTTTTAGAAAAGTGCTGAAGGCTAACAAAAACCACCATTTCAAGTTTTCTTTATTTCTTATACAAAATAATAGCTTCCTAATTGCCATGAGACAGCACACTAAAGTGTGAAAATACTGTAGCAGCTGTGGTGGCAACACATGTCATTTCTGTGCATACGCTGAGATTTTTCTCATGAGACTCTTAAACATATGCAATGAAGCATTCAATACACACAGTTAATATCTAACAGTAATTCCTGCATGTGTCTGTGCACTATACTGGCAATATCTGGAATGACTGCCAGCTTTTACAAATAAAAAAAGATAGGTATGACAATATCCTGCTAGGATTGCTATATCCCAATCAAAATAGAAGGACTGGTTTTGTTTCTATGGTCTTTGTTTGGCATTCCTTACGGAGAAAGTAATTAATACAACCAGGCAGGAGGAGGACTGTCTCGTGGGATACACAATCCTTTTGTAACTTGATTCAATTATTTTTTGTTGCTAGCTATAATTCCCCAGTAAATGCTCCACCTTCTTTTCTTTGTGTTTATTAACTTAAAAAATAAGAGAAAAAAGGATGAAGTAGAATGACAATGGCACTGTCAGTGTGACCGTAAACTTCATGTTGAAAATTCATCCTTCTGTGTGTTAAGTCAATTCCTGCTGGAAAAGGGCAGCTGATTCTAGACATTATTCAGCAAGCTCCATTTGTATGTTCTTTCACTGGAACACATGCTAGTGAGATGGATGATTAAAATCTTACAAACTCTAGTGCTCTCCCTAGACTCAAACTCTGCTTTTGTTCTGCAGCTTTCAGAGCATTTCAGAACAAAACCAAAACAACTGTGGCAGAAAGAAATGAAAGAAGCTAAACCGTGTACTTATTGCCACCTTGTCTTGAACAGGTGGAAGATCAGGGTAACCGCACGGCTCAGAGCTCAAGGCAGGACTCAAGTCTTGAGGAGTGATCATGTCACTGACCTCAGGATTTGGCTCTGGCATCACAGTTTTTCATCACCTTTTAAGAATCTAATGGTAAACTCTACTCTGTGCCAAACCAATTTCTGATTTAAAAAAACCTCATATCCAGCATTTAAACTTAAAAATAATTCAAGCCTTTAGCCCTTATGTTTATTTCTCTGCCTCTACTCAGAGAATTTGCTGTTTACAGCCATATTCTCATGTCTGCAACTTTGCTGGTCCCACTTCATCCAGAGTTAAACTCAAGGTGATAATCTATTTAACTTCAGCTCATTTTAAAACGGATAGAAAATTATTCCTGGCTCAAGTTTATATATATCACCATGTATTTCAATCTATTTTGCAGCTAATATTAAAACCATTTCATTGCCTTAAATAATTCAGTAGTAGTAGTCTCTTGTGTTTTTTTGGTTGGTTGGTTGGTTTCTTTTGAGAACAAAGAACAAGTATTCAAACTTTTCAGTTATAAAAAAAAGCTGCTAAAATGCTTCTCCTATGCCAAAGGGCAGACGCATAACTGCTAAATCTAAAAATAATGTACTGTAATGGGACTGAACTGTCATTTTTCGGATTTAAATTTATAGAAATCCACACATAATAGAAATGCTTATCGTGTTAAATTGGCACCAGTCCATTCACACCAATAAGGATGAGACACCTTGATCACACTTTGAGTGCCCTCTATAGCTTTGTGTATTTCATGTGAATGAAAAGAATCAGACTTTGATATTAAACAAACAAGTGTGGATGGTCGTGATCCAGAAAATGGTAGCTAAGTGTTTTAATAAGCTGCTTTAATATTTGGCATTGATCTTGCAACTGGGCCCACACAGCAGAATTCTGGGTGTCTGTTTTGAGCACCATCAAAATCAGGAGGGCTCTGAGCAAAGTGACATGCAAGGCTGTTCATTGCTGACCGTTTCAGACTGTAAGTCTTAAGCATTCAGTGGTAAAACCACAGTGAATACCATTATTATAGCCGGTATTATTTTTTAATAAAAAATGCACTTTTATTACCTAGCATGTCTGTCAACCATCTGTGAATTGATGGGGTCTATTGAAAAAAGAGAGGGAAAGCTGAGCTGTCTGTGAAAGCCCATTTTGAAAAGCCATAAAAATAATAGGCCAAATTTTGGTTCTCTCTGATTTTTTGATCTTGAAAAACCCATTTGGTTTCAGTGGAGCTACACTGATTTTCATCTGCTATATATCCATTCCTTAGCATATGCAAAACTTCTGTTATTCATCTGCATTTCTGTCCCATAAAGCTGAAACAGATTTTAAAAAAACCACACCAAAATCCAAACTAAAGATATCCTCTTGAAACCACTGAAATTGCAACTACTACTTTACCTCAAATCTATTTAACTTTAAAAATATAAATGCTACTATTAAATTTTACAATAAGGTCGGATTTGTATAACCATATATCTGCCCAGAATGTTGCTTTAGTATTTTATTATTTGTAGATGAATCACAGTTAGAAAGGGGTACTCACTAATGTCTGGAATTTTACCTATGCATTTTCTGGGTTTTAGTGGTGAGCTCCAGAATAAAATAATGTTCTTTCTTGGCACTTCAGTCTTGGAAGAAAATAAAACATTTCAATGTAAGGATGCCAAAACAAACATCACAACCAAACCTCACAGTGATTTTGTAATCATTCTGTCTATTTTATTGGCATGCTGTATTTCTGAGGGGGTTGTGAGGAATGCAACTCAATGACAAATTGAGCTCTGTCTATGAAAAATCAATTATTTTGATTGGACTTTTAAAAGGCATTTCAATATGGTACCATTGCACATCACTTACGGGGCTTGAAACTCACCAGAGCACAACATTTCCCATTTAGCAAGCCAAGGATATATCCTGAGGACTTTAGAAAAGTATTTCCCTGTATTTGAAACTACAGTTTTCAGGTGGGAGAAAGAGGATCATTGATCTGATTCACAGTCATCTCCTTGAAACAGCTCCATCCTTCATGAAAGATTCTTTCCCAAAAGCCTACACGTCACGTACAGCTCACACGAGCTCATGAATCAGGGTCATAATTCTGTGTACACGTGCATAAGTGCTAATTTTCCTGTCAGCAACCCTATTGAAATAATTTTGATTATTCATAGACAAAATTTTCACAGGGATACACTAGACATGACCCATGTAAGTTTTTGAAAGAACAAGATCAAGGTGTAAATAGCTTGCAGACGGATACATTTCCTTTTTGACAGACATTTTAAGGTTAAGGATAAGCTGAGTCCACATTAAAAAAAATATAGGAGAGGGCTAATGAAGGTCAAGTTCTGAAATACCCAGTCAGAAGTATATATAGGAATTGAACTAAGATGTCACAGACAGTATTTGATAGTCAATAAAGGATTAGCATTCAGATTCTGCAATTCAATGTCGCTAGCTCCTAGATATTAGTGCAATAAATCTTGCAAGTATTAAAATATATGTAAATGTGGCCTTATTTTCTTCTTAGGTATTGCACCCTTGAAGTTCACATTTTCAAGTTCACTGTAATCATTAGAAGAAGGTAGTTACTGAAAGAATAGATTTTCACACTGCTACAAGCCCTTAGAGATTTCAGGAAAATGTCGGGTTCTGGAAGACTCGTGACAGAACTGCTGGAACCTGGCTTGTGCAGGAAACTTGCAGAATGAAGTCCAATCCCCTATTATTTCAGGTGGCCATCTCATAGAATCTGTTTAAAAATAGGATTAATCTCCATCTTAAAACTAATTAACTTTTTGCCCCCGTGACTCCCTGTGGGAGACTCAATTTTGCAGCATTTCATGACTCTGCCACTTAAACACTTCTTCATTTTGAACATACATTTATCTGCACCCATTTTCTACTTACAACTTCTCTAATGATATTTTCTCTTAGCGCTTTTCCTGTTTCTTTTTCCTGTTGCGGCAGTTATGGAGAATGATATGAAAGAGGCTCCTTTTTTTTTTTTTTAATCCCATTTTGTCTAAGACAATATTTTTCATTTTCTCCCCTTATACTTTTTATCCCTAGTCACTCTAGAAGCTTTACTCTGCATCTCTCCTAGCCTGAGTTTCCTCTTTCTGAGACTGGGAGAAGAGGACTGCACACTGTGTTCCCTCTACCAGTGCCCTGCACAATGTCAGAAATACCTGTCTCTACTGCTAATCTGATAACTAGTCACATCCACTGGTAACATTTCCCATTCTTAGGGCTATGTCACATTGGTAGCTCAAATATCCTGGTGGTACTCAGAGGAACCAGATATTTCTCGTCCTCAGATATTTCCTTCTTATCACAGATCATGCAGGCCTTTCCATGTAATAACTTTGTCAACAGTAAAAATTCTTACCTTTAATTATGAAAATATTAAAATACTAAATAACACTGATCCTAATTCCTGAAGAATCCTACTAATAAATGTATGATTCTTCTAATTTCTCCACTAATATTTGCCTTTCATTCAGTTTCTAACTGCTTTATGATCACTCTGCTAAATCCGTGTCTTCTCATGCTTCACTAATTACTTCATATCAAATGCTTTAGTGAATCCAAATAACGGATGCAAGCATGCACTAGAACTCCATTTATAAAATCATTATATACAATACATCCATATGCCTTTTACCATCTCTTCCCCTTAATATTTTTTATCTCATACTTTTTAATCTGTATTTGTTTCAGAACCTTAACCACACTGATATGCACCCAGCAGGTCTGTTGCTTTCATGTCTCTCCTATTGAGGTCTTGGTTCTTCATGGTTCATCTGCTCACAGAAGTTAATTTCCTTCATTTTTCAAATTCTGGCTCTCTGAAAATATTTATCCTTCCATTTAATTTTGGCTGAATGACTTAATGACTTCTCAATTAGATACTACCGTGCCAGCAATCATAGAAAATAGAATATTTAAAAATTAAAACCTATAGAACTGATTGACGAGTTAGTGAAGAAATCTGTTGGCTGCCACTTTCAAGTATAACTGGGTTACCATTTCTTTTAATAGTAGCACAATACAATATATTTCAGGAAAGTCAAGCTATTTCACTGACATATTGGAACAAAACAGTTCCAAATATTTATTTCACTAATTACACTACAGATGATTGGTATCTGTCCTGTGAGAAACAACAAAAACTTTCCTCCCACTACACTTCCCCAAAGCAGTCTTGATGTTAAAGTGGGTCCGTTTTAGTCATCCTTCCCACTACTCCACAATCAGTAATAACATTTTTTTTTTCACTCCAACACATTTCTTCATTTCTGTCTTCCTTAACAGCACATCACATACCATATCTTTATTTTACTTAAAGCTAGCCCTACCACATGACACGACTGGGGCAAATTTGACTTTTTCTGGCCATCAGAGCTGAAATCTCTTCTTGGGTCACTTACAAACCCAGATAAGCCCCATTACTTGAGGATTTTGTCTTTTACTTTGCCCCATGCCCTTACTGTCTAACACGTGAGGGTCAGACACCAACTAAAAAAAGTGCTGGACCCAGAAAAGCAAAGATAAATGAGCAAGACAACCTCCCACACCCAGCACACCCCATTCTCAAGTTAACTCAGAATATGGACATAGCAGTCCTTCAACAAAAATCGACCTCAGTCTTCAGATCCCACCTGAAATCTGGCATCCTAGGTTCAAGTTTTGGCCTTTTGTTTTGAGTCTTTGACCCAAACATATCAGAAGTTTTTCTGATTCAGTTTTCTAGAGGAAACAGGCAGAGCACTACAACTCTCTTTTATTTATCCAGCTGCTGACTTAGTAAATTTAGTGTTTTACACTCTTACACTCATTTTCTCTTCTTGCATCCTAAACAAGATGCAGAGATTATTTCTCCTCTCACTCCTTAAATTAAAGCCATTCTTATGAACTTCATAGAATCTGGCAGTAATGTTAAATCTTTAGACATCCATCAGAAATTATCAGTTTAATCAGAGATTAAGAGAACTATCTTGTAGGAGGATATAGTGCCATTGGGATTTACCAGCGAGAATTAATTATATTACAAATTGTGTTAAATGACACTGGGAGTCCTAAACTTTTTATTTTTATGTTGGAAAAAAAAAATAACACCAAAAGATTATGTTCTAAAAAACTCTCAAATGACTAAGAAGAAATATCAACCTCAAAAATATGTTAGAAGTATATCTTCAGGAGAAAACATATTAGGAGTGACTGTGTCTGAAAGTTACATTCTGAATGACCTCTGGAGAATGTCTTCTACTCAAAATAGAGTTAAAGTACATGTCATCTAGAAAATGGAACCATTACAGAGAGACATTATACATACAGCAGAGACAGACACATATTAGTTGCTAATACTACACCCCTATTTATAGCTGCAGAGGTGAGAAGATCTCCCATGCAGAGAAAATGTGCCTCATCTTTGCTGAATGCAGCAAGGACCTCTCATTTTCTGTGGAAGTCATTCTGGATGTGGGAATGGCTTCCACAATTTCTCATTGCTTGCACCAGCTTCTCACTGTGCTTCTCAGGGGTACTTTAGCAATCTGGGTGGCAGAAAGACATCTTCCGAGGAAGGAAAAGTGAGCTGTTTAAGGACTGTCTCATTTAAAGTTGCTAAGAGTGACACACTATGCTGTGCAGCTAATATGACCTTGTCTTAATCATCTGTGGAAGAGAAATGCATTCCAACTCTTGAAGTGTCTTGGAAAACACAGAGAAATACAAGTACTAAAACTTCCTTATAATAATGCAAATGTAATGGAAAAATAGACAGGAAATCTGGAATTTTTTGCTGAAACCAGTTTGCTAGATATATCTTGAAAATGAACCATGGCTCCATAGAGCACAGTGCTCCCAAGAGATAAAACCACAGTCAGGAATAAATAATTGCATATGTGAAGAGATTTCCCCTCAGCAGGCTTTGCCATCACATCTTCTCTGTTCACTGAGGTACTTTGGGCTTGGTCTGAAAGTCATGTAGCTTGTCTGTTTTCACTTCCCAATAAACCCACCACATCCTGATTGTGAATTGTTTCTCAACTTGGACACTCTAAGAAAGAGAGGAAATGCCACATTATATGTAAAGAAGACAGAGACATTTGTGGTTTAACCAGCTGTTACCAGGTGATTCTTGTTAAATGAGAAAGGCATTTATTCAGTCCCATTCACTATTCACATATACTGCAAAGCGGCTAAAGTAATGGTCTTATAAATATTATTCTCATGTTATAAGGGAAAGCCATTTTAAACCATTAAATGCAAAAGGAAGAAAAGAAAATATCACAGCTGGTGTTTTATTATTGTAAAATTAAGATAGAATGATTAAAAAGGGATGGCCTGATAATAGATTTTCCTCTGCTTTCTTGAAAGTTAAGTCTAAAATAATGTTTTTATTACGGACTACTTCTATTCATGTACATAATTATAATACCAATTAAACTGTGCTGTGGAAAACACTGTGGAAAATGCACCCTCTACTGGCTCTACAAAACATATTATGAAACAGAAAATTGGAACTTTTCTAAACTCTGAAAATATACACATTTAATTCTTAATGTCTTTCAATTTCTTATCCAGAAAGGAGGCAGAAAATTAATGACTTCAATTACAAAAACATGGTGTCTTGTAAAAGACTAACTCAAGTTTCTGAAAGCACCAGACCAGAAGAATGTATTTTAAGAATACAAAGTTCACTGTTTTAATGAAGAACAGCATATTGGTGGAAAATAATACCTAGCACATATCTTATTGTGAATACAGCATAATGACAATGGTCACGCACGTAGATTGGTGAGAGGAATGATTCTTGCACCTATGATAGGCAACAAACTTAGCTTTGATTCAGAAAACCTACAGAGAGGAGGACAGGATTATATAGTCAAAAGAGAAAACTAAGTGCGTTTGGAGCATCTCGATTTGATTCCTAAAATATGAGTGTGATTATTTACACTTTCCTGTTTCAGAAGGACAACACAATTTGTATAGGTAGGATGGGTCTAGTTTTCTCCCCAGCCTATTGTAAGTTTGGACAAGTGACCTATTTTCATTACCTGATGGCATCAATAGGACAGCCAAGTGTATCTCCTGCACTGTGTAACAGATTTGCCTTGCAGCTGTAGGTTCACATGTTCAATGCCTGCCTGGTTTCCAGTATGCCCCTTGTGAAATCCATAAACAATGTGCAGCCACTTGAGGTATCTCCCTTCCGAAATGGTCACCTTGGCACAGAGGTGACAGGTCTGAACCCTTTGCAATCAAGCAGCAAGTCTGCTGAAGGGAGTACTCCAACTTCAGTGGGAACTTCTTGTTTCAAAGAGCCCCGGGGCTTAACCTGGAGCAACTCCTTCTATTTAACAACTGGTAGATAAGGGAAAGATGACAAGATAAATCCCTGAGACATAAGTAATGCCTGCTGAAATAAATGGTCAGACTGAATGATGTCACTCTAGAGAGTTGTCATGTTACGATTGTACCCTCCTCAATGGGCTGTGCAGCTAAAGATACTGTCTAATGATGTGTTACCATATAATGATAATGGTCTTCATGGAGCTTCTCTTTAATGATGTGTGTTACTTTATAATGATAATGGTCTTCTTGGAGACAGACTATAACTTTAATATCACAACCCCACTGCGGAGGCAGCACTCAAAACATTACAACTCTTGTCCATGACCTCTGCGAGCAGCCCACTAGTCAGCGGGTAGTCATCAGAAAGAGCCCTCAAATGGAAAAATAAAAATAAAATTA
>VXBX01001803.1:0-28011 GCA_013400415.1 Scytalopus superciliaris
GATCCCCAGGGCCGAGGGGTTTCCCTTCTTGTTCTGACTCCAGGAGGGGACAGCAAGGGGCTGTGTCTCTTGCTTGTGCTCCCCGGTGCAGCACGGGCACAGGAACAGGAACAGGGAGGGGACCCCAAGTCTGCAGCCCCATCCTCCTTCTCACTGATGGCAGTCCGGACATCAGATAATCCTGGAATGGTTTGGGTGGGAAGGACCTTAAAGTTTACACAGTTCCACCCCCTGCCATGGGCAGGGACACCTTCCACTAGCCCAGGTTGCTCCAAGCCCTATCCAACCAGGCCCATCCTTCCAGGGATGGAGCAGCCACAGCCTCTCTGGGCAACCTGTGGCAGGGCTTCACCCCCCTCACAGGGAGGAATTTCTTCCCAATATCCCATCTAACCCTGTCCTCTGGCATTGGAGTGACAAGGCTTCTGTCACTCCAGGCCATTGTCCACATGTTGCTGCCACATTTGTACCCCCAAACCAACAAAGCTTTCAGGACAGCTTCCTGGGAAGCAAAGCAGAGCAATGCTCTGTCATGAACACCTTTCTAGGATAGAAACTGTCCCAAATATCATCCCCAATGCCCAGGGACACAGGAGAGATCCACAAACAGAGAACATGGCCTGTGCCTGGTTTCAGATGCAGTTTGGTTTCTTCCTTCTTTCATTGCATCTTCCCCATTTCCCCCCAGACTTCAAGCAAGTCTGAAACTCCAACCAAACAGAGCCCAATAAATCACAGCCATCTCCCAAGCTTTTGCATCTGAGCCAGGAGAAGCCACTGATTTATTCTTGTTTTTGAAGCAAAACAGCCCATGGGCCAACATTTGCTGGAAAAACAGGACAGACCCAGACAGAGCTAACTGCTGTCTCTCCCTCTTCAACACCCAAACTCCAGATCCAAGCGCCTGGTCCCCTCTTCAACACAGGTGATGCGTTTGGCTCTCTAAGGAGGCCAAATTCGTTGGCAAAGACCTGGGGAACAGGTGGGTCTTTCCTTGAGCTCCTCCACCTCCCTGGGGCTCGTGCTGGACTCTCCATCACTGCACTGAGGAGCAATTTGCACCCACTGGCTTTGAAGCCCTACGGAAACAGCCCCTCCTGAGCGGAACAGAGATGAGAGGAGCACTCCTTGTCACAGCTCAGCTCTCCCCCACCAGCTCTGCCTTTAACTCCCTGCTTTAGATGCCCAGGGTGATGTGAGAGCGGCTGCCTCACCTGGACATGCTGAGCAGGCTCTTTCCAAGAAGAAAGGGCCGCAAACAACCAAACCAGCAGGATTTGTCTGTGAACAAACTGTGAACTGCGACGGAGTGTCTTTCAACCTCCAAATCCACCTAAGCGCCGTGCGCCCGCTGCACATCGATCGCGCCCATCAAAAAAATGAGTATTTGTTTCAAGGGCTCACCAGACATCCCCAAGACACTGGTTATTTGGTAACTTATTCTGTAAACATCCAGGGGTGGCTCATTCGACTTGCACAAGGTATTTGCTCTCAGCTCTGCTTTCCCAAGGCTGTTTTTGAGTGCTGCCATCCAGCTCTCCTCTCCCTGCCGTCGGCTCAGCTGCGGCAGAGCAGGTATTTGGGTGGGGGCAGAGGTTTGGTCCTGACTGCCTGATCTGAAGTAGGATTTAATCCTGATGATTAGGAAATCACGGATCATGTCTCCCCCACCTGAGGTAACGAGCTAAAAAATCATGAAGAAATATTAGTGTTTACTTTCTGGGTTTCACATTGCTCCGGTTCATATTTTTGAGCTTTATCTCAGCCAGAAGGACAAGAAAATATTTTTTTTTTTATAAAAAAAGGAAAGAGATGAGGTTTTCACATAACCACATGATTCCTGAGGCTTTAAACATCTCCAGATTTTGGGAGAATCACCATCAAAATCCTAAGGATTGGTAAGATGTCAGGCTGCTTAGTTTGGCCAGTCAGTGTGGCCCAGAGCTGCAAAGAGCCCACACGGAAAGCTGAGTCCAGGTTTTATCCGAGACACAGGATGTGTTTGCAGCAGGGGCTTTGGTGTTGGCTTATTTCTTGGAAGAGTTGAAAAAAAACTATTGCAACAGCCTCTGTGGATGCCAGTGAGCTCTGGATGTGGGAAGAGCAGTCCACCAAGGCTTAGGTGAATTGTCTATGAGGTTTTCCCTCCTGGCTCAGTGTTGCACCAAGCAGACACCAGGTCCCCACAGAGCAGGTCCCCAGCAGGTGAAGCTGGCCCTGGGCTGCTCAGGACATTCACCTGCACAGGCTCAAGCCCTGCACATCTGAGCCTTTCCCAACCTGAGACTCCCCTCTCTGGGAGCCAGAGACGAGGGAGAGCTGTGATGCCGATGAGCACCACGGTCGCTGTCCGTGCCAGCTGCCAAGTCCCTGCCTGGTGCCAGCTCTGAGGGTCTGTGTGTGACTCTCCCTCCCATCCACACAGCAACAGTGCCCGAGGGAGGACTGAAGCCAAGGGCAAAAGGCTCCTTGCCCCCAGAGCCTGGCACTAGATCCATCTCTATCAGTGTCTTGCCGTAGCCGATCGCGAGAGATAAGTGAATCCCCCGCGCCGTCTGACAGGCGGGTAGACATTAATAATTATGTACTATTTAAGGCTGATTGAAAATGAAGAGGTGGAGGTGTTGGGACAGATGTGGCAGTGCCAGATGGATTGTGATTAGATTAGCACCGTTCCATTTGACGGGATCTGAACCATGCTTTAATCATTTATTGTGAAAGCTCAGCTCCACGCGGGCGCGCGTCGCCCTCCCTGTTGCTCCGCTCTTGCCACGTTTGTTAGTTTGGATCACCCTGCTACAAGATGTCTTTGCTTGAAACGTGTTGTGTTTACAGCTGATATTTCCAGCCCCGGTCCCTCCCTCTGCCTCTCATCTCCTTGTTTGTACAAAGCCTCCTGCAATTCCCGAGCAGAGCCTTTTACTCACTGCCGGTGTATAAACAGCGGGTGAGCCGTCAGCCCCTCCACAGCGCGACTCACGGCAAGACCAGTGGGACCCTGACCAAAGAAAGGCTCAGCAAAACTCAAATCAGAGCTGGACCTGCTCCTGGAGCAGCATTTTTGCCTCTCTGCTGCCTCATGCCCTGGTGGATTCAGAATGCACCCACCCTGCTCCATCCCAATGGGCCTTCAAGGGAATCCTGCACTGCTGGGGCTCATTTATCTGCATCAAACACATCAAAAAGTGCTTCTCCAGCCCATGGCACACGACAGGAGCCATTGGCTGTGTCACAGAGCAATGCAGCAGTCCAGGAGGACAAGGGAAAAATAAGCATAGAATGCCAGTATCCACTTGAGATCCCAGGAGCAATAATGGGAGGCAGAAGAGGATTACCTGGGTAACTGGAAAGTAGCTCAAGACCCTCACTGGCAGTGTCATGCAATTTTAATTATCATAAGTGGTCTAGATCTCAATGGATGGAAAAACTTATTATTGTTATTATTCCCTTCAAACGTGAGAGGTTTTAGTTAAACACACATCCATATCTATTAATCATGCCACATTTAAGATGGAGCCAAAGTAATTAGCCAAGATTTAGACTGTAGGGATCACCTTAAAATAAAACATACTGCAGTTGCCTCCCTGCATTCCTCATTCAGAGAATCAGAGAGTCATAGAAGGGACCTTAAACCTCATCCAGTTCCAACCCCTGCCATGGACAGGGACACCTTCCACTATCCCAAGTTGCTCCAAGCTCCATCCAACCTGGCCTTGAACACTTCCAGAGATGGAGCAGCCACAGCTGCTCTTGGCAACCCATGCCAGGACCTCACCACTCTCACAAGGGGGAATTTCTTCCTAATATCCAATCTAAACCTATTTTCTGTCGGTTTGAAGCCATACCTCCTTGTCCTGTCACTTCAGGCCCTTGTAAATAGTCTCTCCATCTGTAGTCTTCCTTCCTTCATATGTTCTACTGTTCCCTCATATCAAACTTGGGGTGTGTAGGGGATAGAAACCTTTCAGATCCCAAAGTCCAGTTTCCCAGGATCCTGACGGGGGTTTCTGGGTGGGTGGTGTCAGATGCTGCTGTGCTGATCCAAATTCACAGAGATGCAGCAGAGGTGGTTGAATCTCAGAGGCAGTGAGAGGTTTCTGCATCCCTGTGACATTTGGGAAGCACGGCCAGATGAAAGGCAGACGAGCTGTAAGCTGTTATTATACTGTCTAATAGAGTTTAATATGTGAGCCCTCCTTTCTTATAGAGTGCAACACAATCAAAACCACATTTCTGCTCCATGTGGGCAGTTTTCCTGCATTGACTTGTTTCCAAAACAGATGTGAATTCTTCGCGAGGGCTCCCGCCCCTCTCCTTAAAGAGGATAAAATGTCATCTTTGCTTATGTGTGCAAAACCAAAAGGCCCTTAGGAACACAAAAAACCCATTTCCAAGTAGGTCAGGGGCTTGTGTGGCCCAGTGTCCCACCCCAAACCTCAGCTGTTCCCACATGTTTCCAAAATGGGTACAAAGAGGTCTCATAACGAGTGAGAATGGGATAATTCATCCAGCTGATGGCCCCAACTTCAGCCTGGTGCTGGTGCATGCCCCACGGCACAGTTAGAGCTTGTTATTCTCTCTAATGTATCTTCAGAAGTTTTGGGGTTTTTGGTGATGCTTTCTAGACTTCCTAACCCTGACCTCGAAACCACAAAGTCTATGCAGCTCTAGAAACTGCAAATAACTGGGATCCCTACAGATCTACCTGTCACTTTCCAGAATCTTGAGAGCCCCAATCCTGCCCTGAAACACTCAGGTTTCACTGAAGAGGCTCCCCTGAGGGTCTGGGGCTTGTGTCCTGATTTGGGACATCTCCCATTACACCGTGGTCCCTGCAGTGCCCACAGATGGCTGCAAACCATCAATAAAGCCCCACCAGATCCTCCTGCTGTGGGGACCTGGGCCAGCCCTGATGGGTTTCTGTGCACAAAAGTGCTGGAATTGGGCTGGTCAGAAGCTGGGGGGATCCAGCCCTGCCCTGCTGTGAGTAACCAGCACTTTCCTCCCTCCTCCCTGCCCTGGGACCAGCTTGGGAGCACTGGGTGCTCCCCATGGGGCAGCCAAGACCTGCCACACACCGGCTCTGGATTGCCTCTGTTTCCACACAGCCTGTGAGGGAGTTTCCACCAGGAAATGCGAGTTCCCATCTGAGGGACACTCCCTTCTTCCAGCCTGGGCTGATATATGAGAGGAGAGGACTGGGCAGATCCCTGTGTGAGATTGGAGCATCCCAAGAGCCGGGGTTGAGCCGAGGGTGTGGGCTGGGAGTCAGCAGCTGGGCACGGAGGGGAACTGGGCTCCAGTGGGTGTCCAGGAGAAGGATCTCACAGAGGGAGGGAGCAGCTGGGACAACAGGAGTGGAAGATGTAGGAGGAGAGGAAGACAAGGGGACTGCAGACCCACACATGGTCCCCTGGGGCAGCTCTCGGGGGCTGCACCTTGCAGGGCTGGGCTGTGTCTCCCCTCATCCCGGCCGCCTTCCCAGCGCTCCCGGCACACGCTGGCGGCTCGGCCGGGTCCCGCCGCTGCACTCCTGTTTACAGAAATGGGAATTTGCATGATGAAAATAACCTGGGACGGATTTTTGATTTTACTGCCCTTGGCAGAAGGCTTGGAAAAAACCGGTGCATAGTCAATTACTGGAATTTTTAAACACAAATAATATTTTATGTGATCAGCAGGCTGGCTCCGGGCCTGGGCACCGCGCTCCAACGGCACTTATGAAAGGAACAAGCCATCAATTGTGCTGCCGCGCACAGGAGCCCGTGGGCAGGTGCAGCCTGTGTTGACCTGAGCTCTCGCAGCCCTCGGCTCGCTTAACCCGTGAGGGATGGACGGGGATTTGCCAAGGCTCAGACTTGGCTCTTGCCGCCTCGTGCCGGCTGGAAATTTCTCCTCTCCCTCCCTTTTTCTGTCGCGTGCCCAGAGAAGCGTCATCTCTGGTCTGGACACGCAGAGGGGGACGCACAGGCTCCCACACTCATCCCTGTCCGTCACACCAGCCCGCAGAGATGGGCCCATCGCTCTGGCAGCTCCCAAACCTGGTGCTGGCAGGAAAGGGGTTAACCAGAGCAGGGGCCCCTCGCCTTTCTCCCCAGTCCCCACCATCCTGGCAGGCTCCCCAAACCAACAGCCCTGGGACCTCATTCCCAGAAACGCTCGAGCCGGGAAGGCGGGTTCCGGGAAGGACCTGCACAAGCCAGCGAAGCCGTAACGGGGTGTAGGAACCTCCCTGGCAGCCACAGACCCTCCCGGGATGTGTTACTGGGATCAAGGGAATTAGGGGAATTACAGTCCCTGTGCTGTTGGGCAGCCGGGGTGAGGACGAGCAGCAAGGCAGCACCAGCGAGGCCGAGAGCCGTGTTTATCCATGGAGGTGCTTATACGGATCCTATTCCCTGAGACGGAGAGCGAGTGAGACGGCTTAGGGAGGCAGAACAATATTAATTCATTAATTTATCACAAATACTTCTTATTTTAAAGCACTGGGCAGTGAAAGGGCTTTAAATTTCCAGGACTGCTGCCAGTTTCCTCCTTCTCTGCACGGTCCCCTTGGCAGAGCCTGGGCTGTGGGGTGCAGTCAGCATTCCTGCTTCCTGCAGCTCCCTCGTGGAACTGCCCGAGGACAGAGCCCACGGCCGGGCTGTGTGTCAGAGCTGCTGGCAGAGGCTGCAGGGTGTGAACCCTTGGCACAGTGACCACTTCTGACTTCAAACAGCTCCAGATAATCACGGTGAGGATGAGGATGAGAATTGCCTGCCTGCTCTGCTCAGAAATAGGCTTTAAGGAAAAAAGAAAAAAAAAAGGTGCTGTTGTTGTTGTTCCAGGGCCAAGGGGAAGAAAAATTCCTTCCCAGTTTAAGGATCTCTAACACCTGGGTAGAGTTTCACTTCTCTCAGCTGCCTGTTTCAGGGTTTGATGGCTACTTCCTAATAACTCCGGGCTGGATCCAAAGCTCACTAAGTCAGCCGGATTCTTTCCATTCATCCAACGCTGATCAGACTTTTTTGGATGATTCGAAATCACTTGACACCCCGGGTGTGTGCACACGGGAGTGAGAAGCTGTTTTCAAGTGGCTCCTTGAATGACTTTTTCATGTGCACTAAGCTGGGGCACAAATTGGTTACAGCAAAGCTCCTGGTGAGTTTCCATGTGCCAGGGCTGCTGCCTTTGCCTTTCCCAGCTGGACACACACACGGTGCTCCTGCCTGGCAGCTGAAACTCTTGCCCACTCCCTACCCTGAGGAAGCCTCTGCCATCAGAGGAGAAGGAGGAAGAAGAGGAAGAGGAGGAAGAGGAGCAGGAAGCTCTCTGGTACAGCAGGCTGTGCACTGTGCCTGTGGTCTCCATACAGTCCATTTCAGCTGTTGGTCCTGGGCTGGAGCAGGTGACAGCAGCTTGGACTGGGACAGTGGCTCTGCAGGATGGGGTCAGGGTGACAAAGCTGGATGCTCCCCTGAGCCAGGGCCATCCCCGGGGGTGTCCAGCTGTGCAAGCCCTGAGCTCACTGTGGATTCCTCCACCCATCCACACTGACCCCATCCAAGTGTTGCTGTTGCCAAAGGTTGCTTGGACAGGATCCCTCTTGCAGGAGCTATGGAAGTGCTGCAGGAAGGGCTGTCTGAACCCCCTGGCCTGGCTGAAACCAAGTTCCTCTCTATCCCTTGACCAAATTGTTCTTGCCTGGTTGCTACGAGCTGCTGAACAGATGCCGCAGTGCCCCCAGCGAGGGCTGCATCTCATTAGGGGAAGAAATGAACCCTTTCAACAGTGGCCACAATCTGTAAAGGCTTTGGGCTCTGTCCAGACCGTGGTGGTGGTCAGTGAGGGCTGACTCTACACCCATCAAAGAGGCTTTGCCTCCCAGAAATGCAACACAAGGCAGTCTTTGAGGGAGTATGGCAACATCTGAGCTGGGTTGGGAAAGAACAGCTGGGGAGGAAGAAGGCTGGAACAGGTCACAGGCATGCCTTGCCCACCCAATGGGTTCCTTCGCTCTGCAATGTCCCAGCCTTGCTGGATTGCCCCCAGCACAACAGAGGTGACCAAAATCTCTGCGCTTGGATGAAAACATGAGCAGGTAGGTCTGTGATGATTTATGCACTCAGCACACCTGATGGGCATGCATGGATAGGGGTCCTGGGCACAAAGGATGGTGAGATTTGTCTCCTGCATCACGTGGGTTTGTCATGGGCAGATACAGCGGGTCTGTCACCGTGCCAGAACAGAGCATGATGGATCCCTAAGGGCTGGCAGGTGCCTGTGCCCTGCTGGAGCCCTGCCATGAGCAGGGACAGAGGTGCCACCTCTGTGGGCACGCTGACACACGTGTGTCCCCGTGTGTATGTGTGTGCAGAGCGTGTGAGCCCCCACATGTAAACACGGCAGCACTGAGAGCGCTCGCAGCCCCCAAACTTGGCATTCCCAGCGCAGCACAGTCGCAAGGTTAAGTAAATATCTGACTGTGAGCTGAGGAAATGAGTCAAAAAACATTGAGAGAGAAGAAACGCAGATCTCCAGAGAGACAAACTCCATGCACAGCCTGTCCTTATCGTGCCTGCGTGTTCCCAACCTTCCTTCTCCCAGCTGAGCTTCTCGATCTGAAAGCACCACCAACTCCCCAGGCCAAGGGGATGCACACAAGGGAAAAAAGCCCAGGTAGCTCCACCTGGGAGCAACCTCTGCACCAGCCCACCTGGCCCCTGCCTCTCCCCGTGCTCCATCCTCTGTGCCCGGGTGCAAGGAGGGGGCTGCAGCTCCTTCCTGGATTACACTTTCATCTGGAACATGTTACGGCAGGAGGAGTTCCCTGCTTTACCTGGGGAAATCCCAGAGCTGGGAAAACGTGCCCAGGTGATGACAACCCCCTCGAGCTCTCTGACAGCCGAGGGGGAAGCTGTGAGCACCGTTTGAATGGCATCCAGAGGCAGCGGCTCCAAAAAAAGGCTGAGAATAAAACAAAACCAGCAATCACGCCTGATGGGAGAGGAATTGGATTCTGGCCTCCCCTCCATTTCCCCCCTCCTCCCCCAGCCTTCTGCGGGCCCGGGCTGAATGCAGCTGGCTTCGTTTGGCTAATTGGCTCTGTCAATCAAGTGTCAGTCAGGGGCTCACACAGCTCCTGCCCGGGTGAGAGGAGTTTAAATCCGAGGGCTGGGAACGCAGAGGTGACCGGCAGCTTCCGAGAGGGTCTGAGGGAGGTGCTAAATCCGACAAGGTTTGGGGGGAAGCATTGCTGGAGTGGCCTCTATCACTGCTTTGCTGCTTGATCCCAGCCAATTTAGTGCCTCAGTTTCCCTGATGGGACCCAGGAGGGCCAGAGGGATCCCAGGGGAGCAGTGCTGGCTGGAAAACCCAGAAACCCAGGGCTGAAAAGCCCCGTGTTTGCCTGACCACACAGATTTCAGTCTCATTCTTTGTCCCACACAAAGTCCTGGGCTCACTGCCCCCTGCTCTGCCAATGGGTACTTAGAAATTAGGGACAAGACCAGAAGGAAACTCCCTCTCTCTCCTCTGGGTGAGCAAGCAAAGGGTTAATCTGAGGAAGCTTTTTGGGAAGAGATGGCAAAGGTTGGCAGAGATCCCCTTTTGTGTCACAGGAAGGAAGAGGTTAAGCCGGAGGTGCCACCTGGGAAGCAGAGACAGGTCTGAAGATGCTTTGCCAGTTACTTCACTGTGTAAACAGCTTTTCCTTCCTGTCCCCCAACACCATCTCTCCACGATACACTAATTATCCAAAGCACAAACCAGACAAAAAGGAAAGAAAAAAGAAAGAAAGGAAGAAAGGACGGATCCTGGTGCTGCCTTTCAGCGCGTGTTGAGGGATCTGGCAGCAGTGCCGGGAGGGGACAGATGCTGCTGCTCTGTTTGCCTGAAAACAAAGGAGCAGAAGATTACACTTGGATTTCGAGTTTGTTTATGGAGAGATCAAACCCTCTGCAACCTCCTTGTCTGGCTTTCAAGTGGCAAGAGCCTTGGGCTCGGGGCTGCGGGGATGCAGCCTCCTCACTGTGGGGAGCGGGGGCCAGGTGGGCACCTGCCAGGGGCACACCCGCCTGGATAACCTGGCACTGCCTCTGGCAAGCCCCAGGACCGATGGCAATAACTGGGCACTCCTGCCAGCAGTTTCTGCCCCTTCTACAGGGGGGGAAACTGAGGCATGGGGGGGATTCGGCACCCGCATCCTGAGTAGCGGGTGGGGAAGGGGCACGTGAGGGGAGTGGGCAGGGATGTGGGACCTGCTGAACAGGGGGTTAATTTCTTGATGCTGAAAATTGAGGGATGGACTGAAGTTGCTGTGGAGGACACGGTGGTGGAAATGCCACATGTGCTGGTGCAAAGCTGCCCCCAATCCTCGGACTCTGCGAACCACAAACTCCGGCCAAAGCCATCTGGCAACGAAGGAGTTAAAAGCTCTGGGCCCAGCAGTTCTCTAGCCTGTGGCTTCTTTCCCCCCTCTCCCTCCCTGGTTTACAAAAAAACCCACATTATCAAAAACCTGCCTGGAATCCTCTCAGCCAGTGACACAGAAAATCCACATTACGGAGGCTGCCAGGGTGACAACAAATAGCACCAGTAAATGCAGCTGCCTGAGCTCGGGGAGTCCCTCACGCCTCCAAACCACCCCGCTGCCACCACAGCTCCAGAGGAGGCTCTGCTTTCTTGTCCTTCCCCTCTGGTCCCTGCTCGGGCACCCGCAGCTCCCGGACGTGTCCTTTGGAGGAGTCACAGAGCCACAGAGTGCAACCTGCTGGCTGGTTCCTTTTGAAGCACCTCCTCTCCCTCTTCTCTTTCATCCCTTTGCTTTCCCTCTTTCCGGGGTTATTTTCCTTTCCTGAGTTGTGGGAGGCTGTGATGGGCACAGTGCAGACCTCACCCTGCAGCTCCTAAGGGATGTCCAGCCACTGGAGTGGTGCCCAGGGCAGTCCCAGGACAGCAACAGGACACAAAGTGGGCCTTGCCAGACCCACTGGACCTTGGGGAGGCTCTAGGCAGGATCTTGGGGGACGGGCAGGGATGTGCTTACAGGGAATCACTGTCCTCTCCTCCAGCAGCGGCTCAGCCATTCCCCAGCCTGATGCTGCATCTCACCTGCTCTCTCTTCCTCCTTTTTGTACATTCCCCTTTTCCTTCCCCCTCCAGCCATCCCTCAGCACTTCACACACCTGCCCCACTCACAGGCCTGGAGCAAGCCTGGACATCCCACAACCAACCACCTGCACTGGGAATTTTACACCAAACCACTGACTGCTGAGTTATCCAACAGGGAATCCCTAGAGGGAATCCCAACAGGGAACCCAGTGGGATTCCCAGTGTTTGAGGGACTGGTTGCTATTAACCACCTGCATCACAGCAGCCCCAGAAGATCCAGGACACTAAGAAGAAGATCCAGGATTCTAAGCCACACTGGCTTCACTGGGACACCCCGCAACACAGGGGAGGGACAGGCACTGCCAGATGCCACCGAGGCCACAACAGGGGCAGGAAGGATGGAGTCTCCTACTCCCACCTTGGGCTCCTGGCATGACACAACTGCCTCTGAGTGCATCAAAGGGGGGAAAAGAAATGAAGATGGAGAGGATGCAGACACGGGGCTGCCGGAGGGGTTTGGAAGGTGAGATTTATGAGTCTCTGTCTTGGAGAAGCTTCCAGTGAAGGGAAAAAGGGAAAAAAAAAAAAAAAAGGAAAAAAACCCCCCCTTGAGGTGGCTGGAGATCTGTCTTTCTAGTGACAGCAGAGATCTTGCCCTGTCAGTCTGCACAGGGGAGGGTCTCATCTCCCAGGGATGTGACAAAGACCTTGGGACAGTGGTTTTCACTGCTCAAGGTGTTTCAGTGCCATATCCCAGGCACAGGCAAGGATTTTCCTTGTTTAGAGGGAAATCTTTCACTCTCTCCTGCCTTGCCACTGTACTGCTGTGATGCGCTAAGAGGGACAACCCTCGGCTTACACATGCACAACCCTCCCAGGAGAGGATCTGCTGAATGTCCTGCTCTTGAGGGTCTGGGAGTCAGCAATCCATCCTGGATGCTCAGGGCAGGCAGGGGGGAAGCCCATGGGGAGGTGAGGGCACGGCTGTGTGCCCTGGCTCTACTTCCTCATTCCCTGTCCATCCTGACTCTCCCAGCCCATTCCCTGTGTGCATCCGGGCTCTCCCTCCTCGTTCCCTGGGCATCCCAGCTCTCCCTGCTCATCCCCTGGCTCACCAAGGGCTGAGCAGAGTGGAAGGAAGAAAGAGCAAAGCCAGGAAAACTCCTTCCCCATCATATTTACTGAACTGCTCTGAGTTATGACTGGAGGCCAAGATCTGGCTTCAGGCGATTGCCTAAATCATTTAGGAGCTGACAAGGTAGGGAGGGGGGAAAATGTTCTTGTAATTCTTCAGTCTGAGGTACATTAAGGAGCCATAAGCCATGTCGAGAGCTTGAATTACATTAGAGAGATTATCCTGTTACAGTTCATAATCCTGGATAATATACCATCCCGCAGCACACCTGCCAATGATAAATCTCGCCCCGTAATGGGGCAGTCGTGACCCCGGCGGTCCCGGAGCCCTCCTGGCATGGAGCAGCAGCACCACACAGATGGATGGAGTCAGGAGGGAGAGCACAGAGCAATAACAGCCTGGCAGAGGGGTCTGCACCCAGGGAAATTCATGGTTCCCGGTGTGCTGCCATGCACCGAGGCACTGCAGGGCCACAGCACAGGTGTGGGATGAGAGGGATCCATGGGGAAGGACACCTGAGGTCACCTGTCCTCACAGGGAGCCACGGATGGGCTGGAGGATGTGCTCTCTGCCAAAGCCCTCAGAACAAGGAGGGGATCCTGGCACGTGGGTGGAGAACAGGACATTTCCCCCCAAAAAATGGGATTTCTGGCACAAAGTATCAAATGTCTTTCAGGGAGGAACAGGGAGGGATGGAGCTGAGGATACAGGAGAATCCAGCCCTAGGAAACCACTTGCCTTTTTGGAGCAGGGTACCACAAGCAGTTAAGCTGTCTCACCCCTCTGGAAAAGTGGATCAGTAAGGTGGGATTTGCAGCGTGCAGACCCCAAGGGTGGTGGGGGTCTTTGGCAGGGCAAGGCAGGGCTCTGCCTCTGAGTCTTTAACCTGTAAAGGTGGATCTGGGCCAGGTGCTGCAAAGGGCACCTCTTGAGGGATGTCAGTAACTGCCAGCTCTAGGACCTTCAGCTCTGCTGCAAGATCTCTGTCTTTCTCCTACATGGATAACTCCCCTTCCCATGCACTGGGAAACAACTCAGAGACCCATCCTCCCCTCTCCATGGCATAATCCCACTGGATTATCCCCAGGGCTCCTCGGTCTCTTCTGTAACACCTTGGCTTCCACCCTCTCCTGTTTGGTCCAGCTCTGATGGTCCCCCAGGCTAAAAAGCCCCTGTTGTTTCAGCTCTCCCATCCTTCTCCAGCCCATGCTCCTCCTGTATCCTGGAGCCCATAAATCCTGCCATCCCCTTGATGTGAACTGACCATGCAAACATGACCAGGCAGCTCCTGCCTCTCTGCCAGGCAGCCTCTCCCTTCTCCATCTCACATTCCCCTGCACTGGAGACTGCAACTGCTCCATTTCAGTCTCCCAGTGCATCCCAGGCAAAAATTGGTCCCTGAGGCCAGCCTGGCTCCCAGTTTCACAGAGAGCTGCTCCCGTGAACTGCATCAGCTCACTAAGTGTGGAGGGATGGCACTGATTTACACTACACCCCCACAGGAATGGAATGGGATCGTGTCTGCCCGCTCCTGAATGTCTCCTTGTCTCCGCTTTCCTCCTGCCCCTCTCCAGACCTGCTTCTTGCTCCCTGTGCCCTTGATCCCTTCTTTAAAAGCCGCTCACTTCCAGCCTGCTCCTCTCAGGGCTGGGGTTAAGCAGCTCCCATGAATTACTGTCGTTTCCACGCTGGCTGCCAGTCTCCAGCCCAGGTAAATCCCTCCTGCCCTCCATCCCCAGTGCCCCTCACTTGTACTGGCCCCAGCTCCAGGGTCTGCACAGTGTAAAGAACAAACTCCTGAATCCTGCAGGGATTTGCAATCTCCCCTAAAGAGTGAGCCCCTCTATCCCATAGGGATCTGCAGTCTTCCCTAAGGAACAGACCCCTCCATCCCACAGGGATCTGCAGTCTCCCCCATGGCCCCGGCAGACACTTGACAGAGCCTCTTCTCTCAGGCTTGTGTGTTTTGTTTAAGTGCTCTGAGATAAAGCCCTTTTATCACGATAAGAGCCTGGTTGCCCTGGTTTCTTCTTCTGGCCTGAAGGCCATTCTTTTCCTCCCTCTTGTTTTTGACCTCAGGTTCAAGAGTGCCAGACCTCCCTGGTTTAGGAGAGACCTTGGCGGCGAGTGCGACAGCCAGTGTGGGAAAAGGCAGGGCAAGGGTTGGAGAGGGCTCCAAAGGCCCAGGTTGCTCAGGGAACAGTTTCCAAACCATTTAGGAAAGTAGGCAGGAAAGAAAAGCAAGAGCAGAGCAGACCTCTGCACTTTCTTCAAGCCTCTACTGCTGTCCCTTCCTTTTGTCTCATTCTCTCCGTTGCTTCCTTTTACGAATACCTCCATCCCTTCTCACCCCTTCTTCCTCTTTTCCCCTCCTTTCCCCCTTTTTCTCACCCTTGTTTTGCTTTCCTTCCCTCCTTCTCTCTCCCTCTCCCCCTTCCCCTGCGGCTTGCCAACTGCCAGCAGATGACATCTCCTTTCATGTTTGGGGCTGAGCGGAGGCTCTGAATGTTCGTTTGATTCCGTTAAGATAATAGCTGGTTCACTGTCAGACGCAGACTGATCAGTTAAAACCTTAATCACTGCCTGTCTACTCACATGGCACTTATTTTTTAAGAGATTAATCCCCTAAGCACTGCACCAGCATACATTCAGGCTCAAAGAAAAAGGTGGGGTTTTATTATTATTTGATGCGTTTACTGTTTCTTTTTTGCTCTTTTTTAAAACAGATGCATCCTCCCACCACCACCTTTTTGGGTGTGATGCTCAGATCACACCTGACCTTCTCCCCCCTGGCACGGTGCCTCTCCCTCACACCAGGCACGCACAGGAGGGAATGGGATGGGAGGTGGTGGGAGATGGAGGTGATGCCGCTCCTGCCTTGGGCTTTGGGAGCTGAGATTTGCAGGATAGCGTGGTGGGCTGCGGATTAAGCCTGGCTGGGTTCTCAGGAGAGCCAGGCTCCATCCGTGCTTCCCCCGTCATCCACATCTCCTTTCCCTTCCCGATTCAGGAAACAGCTCTGGATAAACATCGCAGCTCCAGCCAGAGGCCCCACGAGCACATCAAAGCTGGCGGGGGAAGTTACGGGTCCACCTCTGACTGGGATTTAGGCAAAGCTGCCTTAAAGCACCTCGGCTTAGCACCTGCCTGCATTAAAGCAGCACCTCTCCAGGCAGGCTGAGGCAGCGCCAGGCGTGGGGTGTCACCACAGCCCCAGTGTTCCCAGCCACAAGGCAACCGTGGCCTCAGACCACTGCCAGCACTTCCAGCACCCAACCACTAAATGCTGACACAACAGGAAGCTCAAATCTCCTCCTGAGATGGGATTTGAATTCACAGAGAACACCACATCCCTCCCGCCCATCAGATGTTGCAGTAGGTGCAGAGAAGGGAACGGACAATGGGATGGTGACATGGAACCAGGCTCCCTGTTTTCCCAGGGCAGCATTTTGTATTCCCAGAGTTGTAAGCATTCCATGGAGGAGACTCCATGAAATCCTCACCTCCACCTTTGAAGGCAAATGGATGGTGAAAGCTCCTTTGCCTTAGGTGAGGGCAGAGCTGCCTGCCGGTGTTTCCAAAATCACCCACTGCAGTTCCCAGACAAGATGACCTTTTAGGTCATTTCCAACCCAAACTATTCCATGATTTTAAGATGCTTCCTGCCTCCTGCTGTGAGGCCCTGGAGCTGGGCTCGAGGTGGTTGGCACAGCAGGAGTTTTCCCTCATTCCTTCAGCATCACCAGAGACGTGAGACAACATTTTCTGAGTGCTAAAGTTTTGGGAACATTTTTCTTAATGTTTGACTTCTGATCAAAGACAGAAGAAAAGTCACATTCCCAGTCCCAAGGTTTGCTTTCACACTTGCACAGAAAGTTCCAGAAAAGCAAATCTTTTGCCACCTCCTGGTTACCATTTTCAGTCTCCCATTGCCTTCGACAGTCAGAAATGACCAATTCTCGCATCCATCCCACCCCATCCTCTGCACTCCCCCACGCCCAGGGCTTTGACCTGCCTCTCCCTGAGGTCATGGATTCATTTCCATGATGGGCAGCACTGGGACACGGCAGACCCTGCACACACGAGGGGTCCCAGGGGTCAGAGGGAGCTGGGGGTCCCTATCCCTTCACTGGCACAGCCAGGGCAGCTGAGCCATGGCACGCTGTGCCTTTGCCCTGTGAAAGAGCTTCTCCCCCTGACATGCTGGTGCTGCTGAACCTCTTGTGTGACAAACCAGCTTCCAGAGAGCAAATTCCAGCAGTTCCTCATGAAATACAGATAGGGTTTTGCAGCCCCAGCCTGTGAGCTGGCAGGACACCTGGACAGAGCCCTCACTTCCATGTGCTGCTCCTGATCCCAGACCTGGAGCTCCATGAGAGCAGCACCTGCTCCTGGATGAGAGAGGGGGAATTGCTGGCAGAGAGCGATGACTCAGAATTTGGTAAAATAAATTTGGGAGTGTAGGAGAGGGGTTTTGTCAGCTGCCTTTGACATTTCCTACTGAACATGAAAATGCAGTGAGAGAGCAGGCCCTGAGTGTATTTTGGCAATTTTTGGTAAAGTAAAACAAAGCTGTCAAAAAGATCTAGACTTCTGTATAGAAGCAGAGTTCACCTGCAGGCCTTATTCTGCTCATTCCCCAAGATATTCCTGAGGCCTTGGTTCAGCAGAGTTGGAAAAAACCCAAAGAAAACAAAACTATGGAAATTGAAATAAATGATACCCAGAGCCACAGGGATAGAATTTAAGAAAGTTTAGAGTGGAAAGAGATGCAAAACTCCTTGCTGCAAAGGATAAAGCAATCTCCAGCTAATGGAGATTAGGAAGAACCTCTCCCAAAGGACTGGTTATCCCATAAATTAATGGAATCAATAGTGTCGCAGCCCTCAGTCACAGGGTCCTGAGTCATTGCATTAAGTGCTACGAGGGCATGAGCACCTTGCCCTGAGCAGCTGGGGCCGGGCACTCCTGGAGATTAAGAGGGACAGAAGGAGCCCAGGGGTGGACTGAGCAGCCACATGTCCCAGAGCAAGGCCAGAAACAGGCTGGAGCAGGGAATGGCTAAAGGAACATGAATCTTTCCTGGGGGCAAAGTTCTGGATCCAACTCCAACCTCAATCGTAGAATCATTGAATTGGGTTGGAAGGGACCTTAAAGATCTTTCAGTTCCACCTCCCTGCCATGTCAGGGTCACCTTCCACTAGAATGTTGCTTAAAGACATTATTATCCCATTATTTTGTTAAAGGAATGCTGCTATCATGGCAGGTACACCGTCACATTAACATTCAATATTAAAAAAGCTGACCTTATTAAACTTTTAAGATACCAAGGAAATAATTACTCAGTTTCTTTGTTGTTATTTACTATTGTAGCTCTGGCTGTGCTTATTGCTCCACAGCTGGAGCTGAGCTTTGCATTAAGGGCTGATAATAATAAATAATAGCCAGGAATTAACGATACACCTCTTGTGCAATTACGGATTTGATTTCCATTCTGGGTCTTCATGTGTCTCACACCACCCCTGGGCAAGGTTACCACATACCCGGGGGACAGGGCTTCACATGGAGATTCGAGCCAAGCTTCCCAGGGATATGGAAGTGTTTAACTCTCACTGGAAGGACCAGTGCCTTAACCTCCCGGACCATCTCTCTGCTCTCTGAGCAAATGAAAATGGGCAGGGTTTGACAGATTGACCAGCCGAGCTTCCTGGAGGTGTTTCCCACAGATTGTTGCCCAGACATACAATGAAAGCGATAAATATCCCAGTGGGAAATATATGGCACCTCATCTCCCACTTGTGTTGCTGAGAAGAGCTGGGGATAAATTTTAAAAAGGCCTTTTCCCTCTTAGGGGATAAATCCTTCAGGCCCAATCCTCTGGTGGGAAGCAGAGAACAACTAGAAAATCCCGTGACCCTGCCTGAAATCGTGGAGTCAACAAGTGGTCAAGCAGAGGTCAAGAGGCCAAAGTGGGGCCAAAAAGGACCCTTTCTGCCCGGCCCATCTGCTGGCAAACAGACAGGCATCACCCCAAAGGTGCAGCACGGATCAAGCTCCAGGACTCAACTGTTTCTTCCCCCAGACAGTAGCAATTATCATAATCAAGCAGTTGACTCCAATTACGCCTTCCTCTCGGTGCAGCCAGGGGATGGACGCAGCCACGGCAGCAAAGGGAAAGTTCGCAGCCGTGTCGCCTTTGCATATCTTAATCTAAAATGACAGGGTGTGACACGGGGGGCCGGTGACCCTGCCAGCCTTCAGCTGTTCGTGTGGCAACAATTTCCAGCCCCAAATTACTCCCAGGCAGGGCTTGATTGGAGGTTCAAGGCAGCAGGAGAGAGAAGCCATTTAGGGGACTGAAACATTCTTCACAGCCCTATTTAAATACAATTTACATTCCGGGCTCTGCTGTTGGTGCATTGTTAATTGCACCTTGTACCTCAGTTTATTTTGTAGTTGAAGGGTGTTTTGCTTTGCTGTTGTTTTTCAAAGGCATCTTTGCCTGCTTTTTTCTCTTTTCCTAAGGGGCTGTTCTCAGAATACAGTTCTATTTCCTGGAAGGGAAAATAGATTAGTAGATTTAAAGACCAGAAGGGACAAAAAGATCATCTCGATGACCTCCTGCAGAAGACAGGCCAGGATATTTTACTCAGTAATTCCTGTGTCTCCATTTGTCCAGACTTAACCCAATCCCCATCATTGACCAAAACACCCCTTGCAGAAAGGCTGTCTCCATCCAAAGTCACCAAAAGTCACGGAATCACCAGTTTTCACTGAGATAATGGATTCCCACTGAGAGACAGTGGGTTTAGATTGGATATCAGGAAGAAATTCTTGGTTGTGAGGGTGGGGAGACCCTGGCACAGGTTCCCCCAGAAAAGCTGTGGCTGCCCCATCCCTGGAGGTGTCCAAGGCCAGGCTGGAGCAACCTGAATAGTGGAAGTTGTCCCTGCCCATGGTGGAAATGAGCTTTGAGCTCCCAACTCAAACCATTCTGGGATTCTGTGATTCTGTGTGTCAGCCAGGAAGAAGGCAAAAACCTTTCCCAGAGAAATGTCCTGCCACCTGGGACAGGTGTGACTCTGCCCAGGGACACCCAGCAGCACTGCCAGGTTGCACTCTTTTGGCATTCTTTTCTTTGAGCCCCATCTGCTGGAGCCCCGTGATTTCATGACGCATTTTATCTTTCACTCATTTGTTCATATTTAAAAACCACACTTGGAGCCTTTGCAGCCAAGGACAGAAGCCATAAGCCCCAAGAAATGAAATAAAAATTATCAGATCTGAGGAATTTCAGGCTAGTCCCGTGACTTCCCAGTCTCTGAGAGCGGGCGGCTGGGAATACCTGTTGCTGCCAATGGTAAATGGAACCTCCTGGGTCTGCTTCTCATTTCCATAGAGTCCCTTCACACCAGTCTGGCAAAGCTGGAAGCTGGTGTGATATAAAAAGGCGTGGGTGTAAATGACAACTAAGCCCACTTGACCCCAGCCAGCCTACTCCTGATTTACCCCAGCTCTGGGGAGGTCTGAGTCAGACATCAGCCCGCTGAAACTTGACGGAGAGACAGACAAATGTACACCACAACCTGCTGCTGCTCCAGAGGCCTCCAAGCCAATTATCCTGGTGATCTCACTCCTTGCTTCCTTCTTCCCTCTCCCCCTTTTCCCATCACGTGCTCGCTCCCAGCACACGCACGTCCTTCTGCAACAAAAAGCAGCGCCGCAGAGGAATGTGGAGGGCTGAGAGCCCCCCGAGAGCAGGTAGATCCATCTGAGCAGAGCGCCTGCCTCCTCCAAGGCGGGAGGGGATCGGTTTACATAAGTACTTTGCCATATGAAGAAATAATTTAGTGGTATTAATAGAGGTTAAAGTTTCCCAGGAATCCAAAACAGGCCCCGCAGACACAGGTGGGTTCTTTCACTCACAGGGATGGAGGGGAGTAACCTGATTCCCTCTGGCACAGGGGAGGGTGAGGGCGATGGGGAGGGGGCTCTGCCATGGGCTGGGGTGTCACACTGCCCAAGGGTGAGTCCCTGTGGGCTGAGGGGCTGAGTGGGGCTGTATGTGCAGCACTGGCAACACAAACACACACAGGCAATGCCACGCAGTGCCCAGCACACCTGCCATGTCCAGAGCTCACTCCCCCTGTGGCCTTGCAGACACATGGAATGAGGCACATGATTTGTGCCACAGAATCACTGAAGTTGGAAAAGACCCCCAAGACCATCGAGTCCACCCAGTGCCTGATGCCCACCTTATCCCCCAGCCCAGAGCACTCAGTGCCATGTCCAGCCATTCCTTGGACACCTCCAGGGGTGGAGACTCCAAACCTCCCTGGGCAGCCCCTCCCAATGTCTGACCACCCTTGCCAGCACCACACTGGGAAATTGGCTTTTTCAGAGCTCAGGTACCACAAACCAACCTGAAATCACCTCCCACTTGGGCACAAAGCCCCAGCTGATGTCCAGCTATGATCCAGCTCCAGTGGCTCCTGGAGACCAGGATTCCACCCCAACTAGGCACCTAAAGCATCACGGAGCACAGAATGGGGTACAAGAAGAGCCTGGCAAGCCCAAATCCCCATGTGTTTAGAACAGGATTCAGTATAATGTTGCTGATTCTCCAACACGGAGCTTTTTACAGCCCAGGGAGTTTTACACCACCCCAAAATAATCATCTCTCAAAGCTCCAGTGATTGTGGAGCTTTCACCCTGTAATACACATGGGACAGAGCTCCAGCCCACCCTACCTGGGCTGTGCTGCCTCACACTGATTTGGGATTTGGCCCACAGCCTTCAGATCCCAGCCCTGCCCAGAACACATGGCAGCTGTTCTGCTCTGAAAGGGACTAACAAAGAAATAAGAATATTTGTTAATTTCTTTTTTCCACTGAAAAGCAGTTAAACCTCCTAAGACACTTTTTCCAGACATCTAAATCCTTTAAAAATATTCTCTAGACTCCATAAAACTTACATTTTCCCTGGGTTCTCCTGTGAGTTATTAAAAACCTGAAGTCCCTACCTTAAGAGCTTAGAGCTTGGTCATGATCAGAAAACCAACGATGCAGAGTGGCACCTCCTTGTGCATTCAGAGACACATCTCAGACTCAGTGGGGAATAGCAGAGAACTGCAGGACCAGCACAGCCAAAGGAGAAGAGCCCAGACCAGTGATTTTTGGGGTATCCAGGCTAAGAGAAATGGAGGGATGTGTGTTTGGGATGAGAGAGGCACCCTGAAAAGGCAGGCTCTGATGGATACCCTGGACTGGCACAACATCATTTGTAGCTGTTGAAAAACAGTCAGCACATCCTCACTGAATACTCTTTTCTCAACAAACACTTCGCAAAATTAGAATTGGAATGGCATTTAATTTGGTTTCTACCAAAATCATGACTTTTTTGTTCCAAGGAGCTCTCAACATATAGGCCAGGAAAATAGTCTCTGTATCCCATTATCCAACCATCCATCACCAGGGCATCAGAGCACTGCTGTCACCAGCACAGGACTATAGTGACAGGACAAGGGGGAATGACTTCAAAATGAGAGGGGAAATTTAAGTTAGAGATACTCAGATCCTCCTGAGGACAGGCAGGCCCTGGCACAGGTTGCCAAGAGAAGCTGTGGCTGCTCCTTCCCTGGAAGTGTCCAAGGCCAGGTTGGACAGGGCTTGGAGCAACCCGGGCTAGTGGAAGTTGTCCCTGCCTGTGGCAAGATGATCTTTAAGGTCCTTCCAATCAAACCATTCTGCGATCCCAAAGTCTCCCTGTGCATCAGACGTGACGTGGCTCAGAACACCCCCAGCACGGAGGGGCTTCAGAGAGAAAGCAGAGGGTGGGTTTTGCCGTGGCTGCTTTTCTAGACCAGAGCTGTGCTGCAACACCGCCGGAATCAAAGGCATCTAATACCCTCCCTGGTTCACTTAAACATCAGCTTGTCTGGGGCGCGAACTCTGCCAACAGCAGCTCCTGCAAAGTGCTCGGCTCTTGCTTTCCCCTCTTTCTCTGCCCTGTTTAAAAGCTTTCTCTCTCCCTCCCTGCTCTCACCTCGCTCCCCGGCTCCCTCCCCGCAGCCTCCCAGAAGCACCGGCGTGTTTTTAACCCAGGCATGAAACAATCCCACAGCCCCGGATTGTGATGTTTCAGATAACATACGGAGAATGTAAATCCTGTCAGCAAGTGCAACAGCCATAAAAGGCTAAAATGGATTCCTGCGGATTAGAAATAAAGCACAGAAAGGGCCCTGTTCTCTCACTTTCCTCATCCCACAACCTCCTCCGCCTCCCCCCTGCTCTCCCTCTCCTCACTCCCCTTAAAAAATTGCCTGGAAATGCAAGGGGCGGGGTTTTTTTTTTTTTTTTTCATCAACTTAAAAGAAAAATAAAATACATTCCAGGAAAAGGCCTGCTGCTAAGAAAACTCAAACCAGAAAATGCTTAAAGATGTTTTAATGACTTAAACACAGGGCCGGGATTGTGTCTAAAAGTTTCCACATTTAAAAATATATATATAAAAAAAATAAAATAAAACAAAATAAAAGGGAAAATTCAGTATGAAATGTCCCCCCCACTACCAGTGCTGCTCTCCCAAACCATTGGGTTTATCCTGGTGTTGTTAACGGGGCCAGCACAGGCACGAGCGACGTTTAAGCAAAGTTTGCGCTTCTGTTCCAAACCAAAGGCACAGCCGAAAACACTCCTAAAAATAATGAAGGCCATGTGAATGCGGGTCCGGGAGGCTGTTAACAAGCCGCTGACAAGTTTCTGCTCGAGGAATTAGACCCTCATTTAGAAGGAGATTAGCAGAAATCTTCCTTCTCATTAGGGAAGGAGCCCCGAGCTGGCTGTGCTGGAGGGGCCGGGCACAGAGAGCCCCCCAGCCCCAGGTGGGGTTCCAGGGCTGCTCCGACACCCGGCGTCAGCCCCAGCCCCCCTCTGAAGCCAACCCATGTAATCTGTCACGACCAGGAGCCTGTGTTATGGATCCGGTGTGAAGGGCTGGATCCAACCCTTTGAGGGAGCAGCCAGGGCAGTTCTCCGAGGTCACGGCCAAGGGCAGGGCACTCCAGCTGCCCCCAGAGCCTTGGGCATGTTCAAAGAGGGATGTGGGAGAGCCCTGTGCTCACATATTGGTGTGTGAGCAGGAGGGAGAGACAAACCCTGAGCTCACACAGACCCAAAGACGGTCACAGGCAGCTCCACCAACAACGTTGGGACAGCTGTGCCCAAGGGAGCAGAACCTGGAGTGTTCTGGGCACAAGGAAAGCCCCAAATCTCAGCAGCTGCTCTGAGGCTGTAGGAAGAGCAGATAGAAATCCAGACGACAGGCAGAGCTTTCCCTGTTGCTCTCACCCATTATTGCCAGGTATGTAGACAGACACACACACACACAGAGAGGTACCCATGGGCACAGCTGCTCCCCAAAAACACCCAGTGCCTGGGCACAAGTCAGGTAGGGAAGTTTGCAGTATTGTAGAGCAAAAACATTGCCTGGGTGGAACTCGAGAAGGTCCCTGTGTCCTGGCTAGAGCCAAGTGTCCCACCCTGCTCCCACATCAGTCCTGAAGTCAAACTTGATGAACCCAAGGCTCTTCCCACAGCTTGGAGAGAGGGAAAGTCCTCTCCTACACAAACCCTCTGGGAAAATAAACCTGTGTGGGGCCAGGGGATCTACCAAACTTCAGCTGAAAGCAACCTCCCTGCTCTCCATCCCTTCTCCACACTGCAGGAAGGACCTGCTGAGGCTCAAGCCCAGAACTCAGCAGCTGCTCTGCCACCCTCTCCCCATACTCGTCCCAAAGCTCATTTCTCAAGGCACCACTGGGGAGGGCTGAGTGGTTGTTGGGTTTTTTTATTATTATTGAGAACGTGCAATCGTGTTTCAAACCCAAATTTCCATCCAAAAGAGTAGGAGGCCATAGTCAGACTTCCCAGACCACAGAGACGCATGGCTCCATTGCTTTCCAGCCAGAGTTTCCATTGTGTTCTTCCCAGATGAACTTTTAAAGTGTGTGTGTGTGTTATATGTGTCAGTGTGTGCACAAACGTGCGTGGTTTCACCTCTCTTTAAAAAAAGAGAAAGACTAGAAAAAAGGCAAGTGAGGCTTTTAGGAGGTTAATCACCGACCTGTTGCCAAGTTGGATAGACGCATGAAAGGGGGGAGTTGAGGGTTTTAATCCCAGTTTTTGATAAATAGAAGACATTCTAGTCATAATAAAACGTGTTTTACACTTGAGGGGAGGAATAAGGGGGAGAAAAAAGGAAAGTTCTGGCCAGGCACTGCAAGCTCCCGAGTCCAAACAATGAGGTTCAGAAACATAACTGTAACGCATTAGTAAATTGACAATGAAATTGCAGTTACTTCACTGGCTCTTTATTAAATAAACACAGCCCAAAACGGACCTGTCTGCCCCGGAGGTATTTGCAGAGGGTTCACATTACTAACCCAACACTGCACCCCCCAGAGCAAACACATTCCAGTCAGACCCTGCGAGGTGGGGCCAGCCTGGCTTTTCCCCCTGTCACTTTTTCCCCTCTCGTGTGGACCCCAGGTTTTACAGCCCCTGGCTGCTCCCAAGGCATTTCACCCCTGGCCACAGCTCCCTTCAGGACCAGCTGGGAGAAGGACGTGTGGGAACACCATGCCAAGAGCACACTCATGGAGCAGCTCACTCCCACACCCTCTGCCTCTCTCCCCCCCAGGAAAGGGTCTGACTCTCCCAGGACTCCTTCCCGTCGTGCCCCCAGCTCATGGGGGCAGTTCTTCTGTTCCTGACCTGCAATCAGCCCTTCGCACAACTCACAATCCCAACAAAATAATCCCTCACCCAGTTTCAACCAACAGCCATTGACCCCTTTGCAGCTACAACCCTGAGCAGCAAATGTCACCACTTCCCACTCATGAGCTGTTGTACCTCTGCACACACGGGGCTTTCAACAACATCCCTGTCCTTGTACAGGCCCATCTAACCAACATTCCTGATGCTTTGCTGTGGCCTCACCCACGACCATCCGACGCTGCAGCCACAAGTGGAACCAACAACCAACAGCACTCGGAGACAGAGCTGCCACTCACAGGCAAGGCAAAGCCACCTTACAAACCCTTCACCTGCCACTCTGCCCTACCAGTGCAGCCAAATCCCAGTCCCCCTCACGCAGGGACGGTCGGGTAATCCATCCACACACACACATGCCGGAGACAAAAGGAACTTCAGCATGTTCAGCACCTTGCGAGGCCTTGAACAGCTGCCAAGGGGCTTTGGAGATGGGCCAAGGCAGCCCACGAGATGTGAATGATAGAGATTCTCAGCAGCCCATGGGGTCTGGAGCAGGCTGTGCTACTGTTGGAGCCGGCATGGCCACGACACGCTTCCCCCTTGTTCCAAGACATCCCTCCTGTGGAGGCAGGTTTTCCCAGGGAGGAATTCTATCCCTGTCTGCCAGGAGAGCAAAAGCCTCTGCTCTTCTTTCATCCACCACCGAAACTAAAAGCAGCAGTGGGTTAAGTGTTTTCTTGCTCCACTGTCATCGAGGGCTTTATGGGAAAACATCAGACTCCCAAAAAGGTAAAACACGGTGATGGGATGCAACGAATCGCGTGGAACAGAATTTACCTGTCACTAATTCCATCCAACCAGTCTTCACCCAGACTAGAAAATTCCCCAGCTGCTGAAGGCTTACATTTCCAAACCTTCACAAAGAAGTCTGATGTGATGGAAAAACAGATCAAAATTCCCTTTTTCTGGAGTAATTTCTTCAACACCTTCTACATAAACCCGAGCCCTGGAACAAGAGCGAGGGGCCATCCCGCTCCTGCTGAGCAGCCAAAGCCAAGCAGATGAAGAGGAAGCAGAGACAGCCACTGATGGGAATTTCAGTAACACGGAGGAAGAGATGGACATTTTTGATCATGTCTCCCTGACACAGAAGTCAGTGAGTGAGAGGCCACTGCAAAAGCTCAGTGCAATAATGTGATGTGTCTTCACTACCACTAAGCAGCAGATACAGGGGTGGGGATGCTCCACACTGCACTTACACATGGGACACTGGACAGTGATGATTTGGGCCCCTTCTCTTTGTCTCATCTCCTCAGGTGCCAAACTGCATTAAAATCCATCAGGATCAAGCTCACACTGAGTGTTTTCTTAGTCATTCTGTTTTTCCACATGAGCAAATGGTGTTGAGCTTACCAAGGAGGGGGGTGATGCAGCAAATCCCCAACATTTTGGGGAGCCTTAAAGCAAGATGGGATGTCTCTCCCTAAGAGGTGGTGCTCCAGGTCCACCAGGGACTGCCTGGAGCATGCAGGAATCCCTGGCTGGCCATGGTCAGGAGGGGAGCCCAGGCACTCCATGGGATTCCGTCTGGCCTCGAGGCTGAATGTGAAATCACAGAGACATCTCCTTCCTTGCCAAGAGCAGTTTTAATTTGGTGAGTGCAACGCAGAGCTTTCCACAGGGCTCTTTCATTCATATAGACTGGTGGATTTTCAGACTTTTTTTTTTTTTTCCCCCCTAGCTTGGTGGAGCCTCCAAGTTTCCCTGTGGAAATTCCATCCTGGAATGGTTTTCTCTTTGAGTTACCTTTTGCAGACTCCTCAGGTGCAACCCCCTCTTTAAAAGGGCTCCAACCTTTTCCTAACTGGGACAGGGTGAAGAGATCCAGTTTGAAAAAAGAAACTCATATCCATTGTGGACTTGCCCTTTGTAGGTGAATTGTAAGGGAGAGAGGTTGTAAGACACAATTTACTGTGAGTTACACCAGTCACTTCTTGGAGTTTCCCCTCCTTCTCCATCCATCCAGGTCCTCTCTTCCTCACAGTGGTCTGTCCCTGCTTTCAGAATGTTCCCATCTTCCCCTTCCCCATTTTCTAGGCATTCACTTGGCATCTGGTAAAGAGGGCTAAAAGCCACCCTGCAATGAAATCTTACCCTGCCTCTTTTTCCAGCCTGTCTGACAGAACAAGTCAGCTGTGGGCCTCACCAACAATTTTAAACAAACCCACAATCCAGCAGGTCAGGCCATTTTAGCATATGTACCTTTTATTTGTAGCGGACTGTTAATAATTAAGTGATGCCTTTCATACAGACATTTACAATAATTTAACCTTGCCCTTGCTGTGTAATTTATTCTTTGCAGAAGCCAATAAAAATAAAGGCCCCATATTTCGTCTCTCTCTCGCTCGTTCTCTGTACATATATATAAATATATACACACACATATATCCAGAATAGTGTAATAGGTTTCACATATTGTTCCATAGGTATCATTAGGGTAACAGAGCCAAGTGTCTCAGTTCATATGACTCTTTATAGGTGCCTTATAATCCACATAAAATTGAGTTTATGTTTCCCCTCCATCCGCTGATTCTAAAACAGGATGAGGAAGGTTTTTCTCTCTCTCTTTTTCTCTTTTTTCTTTCTTAATTCCAGTCCTCACTGAACCAAACTCAAACTTTGCCACAGGTGGTAAAGAGAGTCTTTGGAGAACCAACAGTCACCAAACTGGCCATCCCTTACAATCCATTTCATGTGATGTCTCATCTCTGACCATGACAAACATTAAAGGCTCCAGGAAAAAGGTCGGAGCAAAGCCCACCCACAGCAGACCCCAAACCTCCTGCCAGGGAGAAAACCCCTTCCCCATCAAGTCATTACTCCTGTGTCTGAAGCCACAGAACAGAACCCAGCAGGTAAGTGAAATAGGAGTGAGGGAAGGGACTGAAAACTGAGATTTTTCTCTCTCTCAAAAAAAAAAAAAAAAAAAAAAAAAAAAAAAAAAAAAAAAAA
>VXBX01001803.1:28027-71217 GCA_013400415.1 Scytalopus superciliaris
AAAAAGAAAGAAAAAGAAAAAGCACAGGACAGGGAGAAGAAAAGAGCCAAAGCTTGTTCTATTGGCTGCACTTCCACAGAAAGTCCTAAAGAGGCTACACAGAGAAACAAAAGAAAAATATTTTCCCCTAAAGAAACATTAGTAAAAACACATTTATTAAAGCACAGAAAATTCCATAACACTTCAGAGACCTGCTGCTCTGCAAAGTGCCGGGCTGACCATGGGGTGTGAGCCAGCAGGGCCGTGTGTCCCCACAGACCTGCTGCTCCAGCCCTGCAGAGCATCCCAGTCTGCCCAGTCCACATCCAACAGGGCCACCAGCACAGCCCAGCCTGGCCTCATGCACCTCCTATGGAAAGGGGCCGAGAACCTCAGCTGGGCTGTTCTTGTGCTCCCAAAGATCACCTTTAATATCCTTCCTGAGGTCTAACCTGCTCCTGAAAACCTCCTGCATTAGTTACCCCACCTTCTGAAGGGGAACTGTGCCACAGAACAGGTTGGAGCAACCTGGTCTGGAGGAAGGTGTCCCTGCCCACAGCAGGGAGGGAATGAGATGGTCTTTGAGGTCACTCCAACCCAAACCATTCCACAGTTCTGTGCTGGAGAGGCCAAGATACACACAAGCCCTACAGATGTCCAGGCACACGTGGCCTGGAACCTGTTGGTCACACAGGGGACCTGCCACACACCCACAGTAACACCACAAAAATTTTCCATTCCATCCCAGCCACAGCTTTTTTTCCAGGGTCCTTTGGAGCAGCAGCTCCACAGGGGACACGAAATCACATCCATGTTATTCTTGTTGTTATTATTGTTCCCCTGGCGTGGTGGGAGAGGACGGGGCAGGACAGCACAGCTACTGGTCCCCAGTGTGGGCCAGCCCAGGGCTGTTCCATGACCCACATGAGGTGATGGAAAACTTTCCCCAGCATCAGGTGTTGCTGCCGAGTGTGAGCTGCTCCAGTTACACTCTCGGCAAGTGTTATAAACACACAGGCACAATCTAAATATTTATGGCACATGAAATCTCCCGTCTGCTGTTCCTCAGCAGAGAGAGGAGAGGAGGGAGGGTGAATTAAGAGGTGATTATTGTGCAGGGCCTGTAAAACCAAAATATGGAATCAAGATGTGTTCAGTGCCCGGGACTGGTCAGCACAGAGGGGCCGGGTGTCAGCTCCCTGATGCTGATCTAAGAGGTTTGCCACCGCCTGGGCTCAGCTGGGGGAGAGCCCTCTGCTTCCATGGGAAAACTCCAGATGGAAAACACGGCCCTGGCTTCGTGGTCTCCTTTTCCTCTCAAGCACCTCCTGAGAGACCCACTGCTTCAGCTCATAAAACCTTCCTGGGGCTGTGAAGGAGGAGCAGAGCAGGCTGGGCAATTATTTCCCTGGCCTTGACAAAAATTATGATAGAATTTGTTTTCTTATTCTTACTATTTTTGCTCAGATCTCTGGGGGTTTTGTTAAAGGTTGAAATAAAATTAAAAAAAAATAAAAAGCCACAACAGAGAGACGCAGCCTGGGGAAGTTCAGTGTGTTTCTGGAACAATTGACCATTGATCCAGCCTGGAAAGTGCTGAGTATCTGAGGGTGATAGAACTGTCTTGCCAGCAAGAAGTGGAGCTGCTTTAGGAAAAACGCTACACTTAAAATTTGGGATATTGGTATTGACCAATTGGCACACCAACAAATCCTGCGTGCACCGGTCTCTGGTGCTGGCAAGTGACATTTCACCAGCATGGCAGGAACCAAGGACAGGGCGTTCACACCTGAATTTGGGGGGTAGCTGGACCACCAACCTCCCCCAGGTCACCACAGAGACCTGAAGGGCAAGCCCTTCCTCACCGTGTCCCAACAGACCCAGTGATGCCCATCAGCAAAGGTGGCACCACAAGGAGCTTTTATTTTCTGATGGCTTTGGTTTCTGTCTGCCGGAATCCGAGAGACCAGCACGTGGGCATCTGTGCTCTGTTTTCAAGGCAGTGTGGTCAGCTGAGGTGGGGCCCCCAAAGTTATTTTTAGCTCAGCACAAATAACGGAGCAGAAAGCTTTGACGTTTTTCCTGAATGAGTCCCGGGGCCAAATTATAAAATCCAGGCAATTTATGCTCCAATCAGGAATTTATACAACCTTTCACCTTGATCTGTGTAGGTGAGTGTGAGCACAGGCTGGTGATGGATCAGCAATGGATCAGAAGCAGGACACACTCAGGGTACATCTGGGGTAAGCTACAGAAAACAAGACCTCCCTTTCCTCTCCAGAATGGGCTTGGTTTCTTCCCAGACCTGCCCTACAAAGCTGCTGAGCAGCAGCTCTTGAGTTCAGTGAAGCACTCCAGGGCCTCCAAGGGCTGGTGGTGCTGCCAAAGGAGAGTAAACAAGGCAATTTCCACATCCCCCAGAACTGGGAGCACATTGATAATCACCCAGGAGAGGCTGAAGTGGAGCTGCACAGCCAGGACATGCTGGGGTTGGCACTGGGGGCTGGGGTTGGCACAGAGGACTAGGGTTGGCACCCACACTCACTGCGGTGCCAGCCCCAATCCCTCCCCATAGCAGCAACAGGACCAGCTCTGCTGGGCTTCAGGGCACAAAACCGCCTGTCCTGCCGAGGAATTTAACTCCCAGGAGGCTGAGAGCATCTTCTATAGGAATCCACCCTTAAAAAGGAACTATCTTTCATATTTTAAATAAGCAAAGCTGGACAGCACCTCATGCTTACATTCCCTAACCCACACAGCATCCCTGTCCAAGGCTGGAACGCAGGTACTGACTCAGTGGACTTACTGATTTGCCAGGGTCATCAGCAAGGCAAGGGGCAGCTCCTGAATTCCTCTTGGTCTGTACTTCCTGAGTCTCTCCTTTAAACCTCTTCTACACCCTGCTGCAATCAACCCAGAGAAACAAAGCACATTCCTCCAGGAACAACAGCACAGCCAAAGGTAAAGCTACTGTGGATGTCCAGAAGCCTCCAGGCTACCCCACGTCTGAGCTCAAGCCTCGAAAAAGCCAAAAGCCTCCAGCTCAAACTAATAGACACATCTGCCAACAGCTTCTTTTAATTTTTTGGAACCACTCTATAGATTATTTCATTGCCAAGAAAAAGAAGAGATATTTATGATAGTAACTGAAAAGCCTTGAAATTCCAAGTCAGATCCTCAGTGGTGTAAACTGGAGCTGCTCCAGGGAGTCAGGGGGCCACTGCCAATTCACACAGGTTGGACTGGCTCTCTGGCCTTATCTCCTGGCTCCCCAGCACACACAGACCATTAAAAGCAGCTTAGTCAGGTACTGTATGAATATCTGCCACTCTGTTCACGAGTCATCCCCTTGGAAAAGAAATAAAAGGGTGCAAATGTAGGAGTGAAACCAGACATTTGCTCCTACCTTGAACTTGGAGGTGGCTGATGCTGCAGCTTCAGCTGGATGAACACAGAACACCTGGTGATCATATCCAGTAGTTTCCTTGAAGGTTCTGGGTCTGTCCTGCAAACCACAGGAAAAATCCACGTATTTTTGGTTTGCAATAGTCCTGGGAGTTTTAAAGCCAGGTAAGGCACGGAGAGGTTTCCATACCAGAGCACCAGGAAGCTCTGCAGGGACAGAAACCCTGTGCCTTCCCCTCCCCAAGTGCTTTCAGCAGGTGATTATGCTTAACTCAATCAATTTCTGAACTTCCCTGTCCTGAGGTTCTTCATTAAAAACATTTCCCCAGGTGGAGCTCATTCCTAATCAGGGCCTCCTGTAACAGGGGAGGTTGTTTTGGTCTGTCACTCACCTGGTCTGTTATGACCAGATATCTCTGAGAAGGTTAGTCAGGTGTGTTAAACCATGGGCTTTGTTCTCAGGCTTTGGAAGTAAAAAAAGAAGGTGGTCAGCAGGGAATACGTGTGATCACAGCAGGGGACCTGAGGCACTCCCTGAGGTGTGCAACGTCCACCAGACTGTGCTCTTAGCAAACACATACCCCTCTGAGCAACTTTACTCATGGCAATACTTCCCCTTATCTCAAACTACTCACGTGGGCAAAGTCACTCCCCTGATGGGGAGTCCTGCAGGATCCTGCAGCCCTACAGAGCATTTTAAAAATTACTTTTAAAAATCAAATTTTAAAAATTTAAAGGTATCTAATTGCTCTAAAAAAGATGCAAAGCAGTTGTGAGCTCCTGGCATGCTGTGAGTTTGTGGGGAGCTTGCACCAGGAACAAGTCCTTTGTTAGAGCAGCACACACTGAATTTAATCTCAGAATGAATTTTTATGGCCACAGCGTAACACACCCGTGGCAAAGAGAGTTTATAAAGGACAGGCTGACACAATCGGAATTATAGAGCTGGGAATTACTTTAATCATCCCATTAAAGTGACCAGTCCCTCCAAGCAAAGGGTGCTGGAGCCAGAGCACGTGGAAGGATCCTCCATTGGCTTCAGAGGTCTTGGGATCAGGCCCAGATTGTCCATGGGTTTCAACTGGTTTATATTCTTTTCAATCCCTTTTCAGCCAAATATTTTAAAACATGCTAAATATCTAATGTTTCATAATCTCGAATTCCAAATTTTGCCTGGGTGTTGCTGTTGTTCCAACTGGTGCTGGATGAGCTTGTTTTAAGCAGCTCTTCCTTGAATTTGGGATTGGGTTTTCCTCAGATTTCTGGTGATACCCCTGATTGCTTTAAAGACTCGTCCCCTTTTGTTACAGCCCACACTGACACTGCAGTGCAGGGACTTGAATCACACGGATTTAAAAAAACCCTTCTCCAGTTATTTGAAAAAAAACCTTCTCCAGTTATTTGGGGTTTCATTTTCATTTTTACCATGAAGAAAAGACACAGGGAAAAAAAAAAAAAAAGAAAAAAGAGAAAATGGAAGGTTGAAACTGATTGGATTTCAGGGAAAAATATATTTTTGGCATTGAAATGAGGCAAAGCAGCAGGGTTTGGGAATAGCGAAGCTCACCAAGTAAGCCAGCGAAATAACCTGAACTGAGCTCTGAAACTTTACCTTCCTTTAATTATCTAGGTGACATTTCAGACATTTAGTCTGATTTTTTTTTGCATCTGCATATTGAAAACACCCTTTAAAAAATACTTTAAAAAAATAGCTGCTACAGAACACTTATTTAGCGAAAAGTAAATCTTATAAAAATTCAATTGCAAAGTAGTTAAGGTATTTGAATTTTTTTTTTTTAAGAAGAAGAATCCCAAGAAAGAAAGTATTTGATGGCTAATAATCTCATTTCAATATAATAGGACCTTTCTTTTGCAAAGAGCAAGACAGGTTAAAAGATATAATTATGACTTTGCAAACTCTCCCAAGTGCTACGAGATCATCTGACAGTTCTGATCCCGGGCTCAGCTCTCAGAGGGGAAAAGTCTTTGTCTAGTTAGAGAGTTAAAGAGACAGGATCCCTATTCCACCCTCTGCCTACATTGCAATTTAACTGTCAAAAAAATCCAAGCTGCAAAATTGTCTTATTCCAACACAGCGCAAGAAAAGAGAGAGAGGTTTGAGACTGACCTGTCAAACGCACCCTCTTTAAAAATGTATAATATATTTTAAACATTTTTTTCTGGAGGTACTTAAAGGTTAAAGATGTGCCAAAGAAGTAGGATGGATTTTTTTTTTCCCCCCTTTCGCTAAAGCTTTTAAAAACAATTAAAACCAAAAAAGAAGAAAAAAAATTCAAAATTAGGGATCATCAGTGTAAAAAATCCCCTGAAGATCAAAAGGAACACATTAGAATCACATTAATTCTGATTAAAAAAAAAAGAGAATAAATCCCCTTTTTCAACGAAAGGAGAAACTTCGAGGACATTTAAATGGTGTTTTCATTGTCAGGATGTACAGGAAGGTGGAGCAGAGTGTCAGGGAGAGACAGAGCCCACGGAGCCACAAGGAGAGACAGAGGCTGGTGACAGTCCAGGATATTCCTGGGCTCTTTAAAGTTTTGCTTTTTTAATGTTTCAAAATAGTGAAAGAAGGAGGGGAAAATATTTTTCCCAAGTAACCAAACAAAAGAAGCCATTTCTACAGGAGGGTTTCCAAGGAGCCACAAACAAACAATCCCAAATCATTTTTTTACCAAATATAGATGGCAAAGAGGCAGCTGGAATGGCCAGAGGCTCGTACAAGGTGCCACCAGCTCGGCACCCTGCAGCACCCTGGGCGTGTGGCCATGTCCCCACCCAGACCCTGTCACACCACAGGGACACGGGGCAGGATTGGTCCTGAACCCGAGAGCAAAGCCCAGGGGGTGAGGGAATTCCAGGCTGGGATTTATAGGCGCAGGAGTTGGGTGTTTATGGAAACACAGAGTGGGTTGGGTTGGGAGGGACCCTGAAGATCGCCTTCTACCAGTCCAGGTTGTTCCAAGCTCTGCCCAGCCTGGCCTTGGACACTCCCAGGGATGGGGCAGCCACAGCTTCTCTGGGCAACCCGTGCCAGGGGCTCACCACCCTCATGGGTAAAAATTTCCCCATTATTCATCTTAGGGCAATTCAGGAGCATGATGGGAGAGCCAAGGGACAGGCAGAGCTGTGAGTGATGGATTTGAGGCTTTGGGACAAAGGGCTCCAAAATAACATCCCTGCCTGTCCTTCTTGGTGTTTCAGATCTTTCCCATAAATGAACCCTATCCCAGATGCTTTGGTCCCAAATCCACCACAAAAAATGAGACCCTCCTTCAGGCTGTCACCAGAGGCTGACAGGAAGGGGGACCAGCCTGTCTGAAAGTCAAGAGCTAAAGTCTTTCTAGGACTGAGAGCCAAAGGACATAACTTCAGGGACTTCCCCAAATTACAGAAGAGCAAAATAGTCCCAACCCAACAGTACCTGCAGACTTTCATCACCCACATGAGGCCACACAACTGGGCTGATGTAACAGGCTTTATAGTGCTTGGAAATGTGCACTTATTTCCTCTGATTTATACAAACCCCAAGGCTGTGGGCTCCCAGCACCCCTGGCACACCCAGTAAATACACCCCAAATGGTATCAGCACAATCCAAGATAACATGGCACCAGCACGATAAGTGGCAGGAAAACCAACCTACCTCTGTGCCAAATTCCTCCTTTCCCAGCCCTCTTCATTCTGTCATTTCCAGGTGGGTGGGGAAACAGAGGAGCTTTGCAGCAGCACTGAATGTCTCTGTCAGAGATGGGAGCTTGGGAAAAGGGTACAGCAGCAGTTGTGTGCCTATCTTCAATGTTTAATTTATATAAAAGTCTCATGAACTGGGGTGTGACCAAACTAAAAAACGGGAATGGGGACCTTGTTAAAACCTCCTTGCAAACTGATCTGTCCCTCCTGCTGCACTGGGAAGTGTGTCAGCACAGTCCTGTTTCCACAGGACCTGCAGGGTGACCAGGCTTTCAGCATTACTCACTAAAAATTACAGCCAAACTGGACTCCTGCCCCAGGAAACCCGCCAGATTCCTGCTCTGAAAGGAATGATAAGCCTTTGGGATGCTGCTTCTCTGACTGTGCAAAATCAGGGTCAAGTCTGGGATAAGAGCTCCTCATTAAACAGCTTCAATCCTGCTTCCCTTCAGTCTGGAGGGAAGCATTCCTTGAAGAGCATGGCCAGAGTCCGTGAGCAAGACACAGGTGTGCTCCTGATGGACTATCCCAAGGCAAAAGGCTTTCTAGGAGGTGTTCCTTTCATGGATGTCTTCCTAAGAAGACAAGAAAGCCTTTCCCATCCTCTCTATTAAGTCTCTGGCCCCATATTCTCACTGGTTTGCCTCAGCCTTTCAAGGCTTGCTGTAACCAGGGGCAGGGTCTGTGTCTCCATGGAGAATGGGGTGTACTAAAGCTGACACTGGAAAGCTGCTCTGATTCTGCCCACATATGAACCAAAACTCATCTGCTTTGCACAACTTCCTCTTAATCCAACCTGTTCTCCAGCTCATCTTTCCTTGTTGGAAATTAGTTTGGGTTTGTTCCTCTGTGCCCAGGCCAGCCTGGCTGATGGGCTTGTGACAGCACCAAGAGGGCAGCAGGTGTTGGACGGCAATTCTTGCAGTGAAAATCATGGGTGTAGTTCTGAGGAGCCATGGACAGTGGGGAGTGAGACAGTGTGAGTGGCACCCGGTGAGAAAACAGCGTGTGGCAAAGAGCCAGGGCACACAGTGATTCCATGGGTTGTGTGCAGCAGGAGCAGGAACAGCCACACCAAAGGGAGAGGGAACCAGCAGGGAGTCAGTAACCCCATGAAATCGCACAAGACCCACGTGTGGGTTTATCATGTTGGAATCATGGAATGGCCTATTCAGACCAAAAGTCGTGGTCTGTAGGAAGAGCCCTGCCAGAATTTTCTCAGGAGGGGAATTTTGTGGGTGTGTGAAGCTGGTGATGCCAGTGTGACCCTGCAGAAGGCAGTCCCTGTCCTCAGAGCAGTGTCTCACCATCAGTGGAGACAATTGGAGCTGAGCCTGAGCCGAGCTGCCTTCGGGCTGGGCCGGGCTCCGGCGACGTCCCCGCTCCCTGCCGGTCCCCCCTCGGCGCGCGGCACACGTTTCGGTTTGATTGATTTTGTAATTGCTCGTTTAATTGAACAGTTACAGCAACACTATCAGGAAAAGGTTTCAGGGCTGGGAAGGGAGGTGGGAGGGTGTGGGGGTGGAAGGGGAATTGGAGCCGGGGAAAGAGCAAAATGGGTTTTTCCCTTTTTTTCTTATGATGAAAACAGAAAGAAGAGGCAGGAGATGAGTTCCCTTCAGCAGGCACCGAGGAGGAGGAGGAGAGCTGAAAACAATAAATTACAGAAAGAGAAGAAAAAAAATGAGAAGTGGGTTGAAAAGTATGGCAGGGCTGGAGGGTCCCAGGGACTGCTCAGCCTCCGACTGACATCGGCTTCCTGCAGGCTGTGAGTGCTGGCATGAGGAAAATGGGACACAGACAAGGAAAGCTGGGCAGATGTGTGAGCTGGAAGGAGGGATCAAGCAGGAAAAGGTGGGAAAAGATGGCTTTGTGCCTAAATAAAAGGTGCATGAGCAACGTGGAGAGACAGCAAAGGACTTACTTGTGTCAGAAAAGCTGCGAAGAGCAGGTTAGGAAAGCAGAACAGGTGAGCAGAGGAACATCTGTGCTTCAGGAGGGATTTTGGACAAGGGCCTGGAGTGACAGGACAAGGGGAATGGCTTCACACTGACGGAGGGCAGGGTTAGATGGGATATTGGGAAGAAATCCTTCCCTGTGAGGGCAGGGAGACCCTGGCACAGGGTGCCCAGAAAAGCTGTGGCTGCCCCATCCCTGGAAATGTTCAAAGCCAGGCTGGACAGAGCTTGGAGCAACCTGGGATTATGGAAGGGGGTAGAACTGGGTGACCCTCAACTTCCCTCCCAACCCAAACCATTCCATGGATCCATGATTCTCCATCTGTGAATCCACCACGTGTGCAGTGGGCACAGTGAGCTGTGAGTGCCGCGGTGGCCGAGTCGCCGTGAGCCCCTCTGTGGGGTGTGTGTGTGTGAGCCAGGAGCATGTGCTCCTTGGGAGTGTGTCAGGAAAAGGACAGGAGAATCCAGACAGGGTCAGGGGGGAAGGTGCATGCAGAGGCCATGGTGCAGCTCCACAGTGAAGCAGATCAGGTTTCAGGAGAGCCTGGAGCTGGGGCTGGAGGGGGACAGGAGGTGGGCTCTGCTGCCTGCATTCCCTGGCAGGCAGCACAAGGCAGGTTTAAAGAATATCCTTCCATTTAGGAGTTTGTTTATTATTCTTAACTAAGCAGCTCAGACAGGCAAGCCGGCAGCACTGCATCCACGCTGGCTTCCCAGGAAGGCAGGGAAGGGAGGGACAGGAAGGCAGATTTCCAGACTAGGGGCAAAGGGATTTATGTGCCGCTGGGCGAGGGAAGGGGGCAAACCACTTTGCCAACTATTTAGCAAATGTGTGGAAGACACACAGCTTTAGGATGTCAGAGTGGGGCCTGGCTGGGGTGCAGCTGAGTGCCCAAACGGGATCAGAGCTGGGTTGCTGCCCTCCTCTTACACTTCAGACTTTCAGACTGTTGTCTGAAATTCCTCAGACCCAGGAGCAGAGACTTAGAGATGTGATTTCTAGGGAGGAGGGAGAAGTGTTCTCTCCCTTGTTAAAATCCACTTGTTCCATCAGGAGTCACAGGGCATCAGGATATGTACCATTCTGTCAAAGGAAAGTATCTGTGTGCACTTCTCACAGGGACAGCTCAGGCGCATTTGTGGGATCCCTTAAAGCACAGGTGATAGAACAGGGCAAAGCTGTGCACATCTCCAAAGTGACAACACCAGAATGTTTCTGATCGTGCACACACACCAGCCCAGCTAAGCTCCATCCAAGTGTGCAAAGACACACAGATTCGTGTTTTTCAGCCAGCACTTGCTACATCTCTGCCCATGGTGTGCAAGAAATGCTGGAGACCCACCAACCCAGCCAGGTGTGAGTGGGAGCATCGGTGTCCTCACAGCTCATGGATGGCGAGGGAGGGATGACCTGCCCTCCCCGAGTGCCTGCCTGTGCTCACACTGTCATGAAAATGAGGTTGAGGAAGGTCACTCAGTTCACCAGGATAAATCAAGGAGGAAAGCGGAGTGGAAGCCTGTGAATGGTGGGGGGATCTCAGCGGTGGGAGCTGGTGGTGGGGGAAGAAAGGCTAATGAAACTGGGAATGCCACATGCAGGGGAAGCACAAAATACACAGGGAATGGGAGCAGGGAAACGGTGGCAGCCAAAACAGGAGGCAGGAAAGCCCGGCCTCAGGTCCCTCATCCTGCGCCGTAACCAAGGCTGTGTGTTAACTCAGGGGATTATCCTGCCCGAGAGGCAGGAGGGCTCCGCAGCCCTGTCAGCAAACTTCGCACTGGAAACTCGCTGGTGTTCGGTGCAAAATGTCTCACTTCTGTTAGCAATTTGTTCCCCATCACAGGCATTCCTGGAGCGGCGTGGCGGGGCAGGGAATGGGCTGAGTGTGGGGGCTCCCACCTGCCCACCTGGACCCCGCACAATGGAGCAGACAGCCGGGCTGTCACCACCTCCCGCTCCCCTCCCGGCCTTCAGCCAGCCTTTCACCACCTCCCCTTCCACCCCTCTCCTTTCACCTCCCTTTGGCCAGCCTCCTTCTTCACTTTCCCTATTCTTTCATCCCCCTGTTTCTCTGCTGCTCTGCCTGCAGACCTCCCAAACCCACCACGCCTGTGCCCCACGGCACTCTCAGGTGTGGCAGAGCTCAGCACTTTCTCCCGGGGCTCGGTCTGAGCCTCCGAAGTGCTTTGAGTGGTCAGCCTTCCCCCAGCGCTCTCCGGACAGAAGCGCCTTTTCTCTCCCTGCTCCCTTCCCCCTCCTCCTTCCCCTCCCTCACATAATACTTTCCATATGAAGAAGCCTTCCCGAAGCCGCACACTGCCCTCTTGGCGAGTCTTAGGCGGGTTAGAGGAGACCCCGGGAGCCTTTAATCCCCTCTCTCTCTCTCTCTGCTGCTTTCATCCTCAGCCACAGCTGGGCGCCCCATTGATGTGGAACAGACCAAACCCCAGCCTCTCCTGAGCTGCTGGTGCCCCTCCGGTCCCCCCGGGCCGAGCCCAGCCCAGAGCGAGGGTCCCGCCTGCCCACCAGCCATGGGGTCCCTCCTGCTCCTTCCCCGACCCACCATCTACCCGCTCCTTCTGACAGCACCCCCCTTATCCCGACAGCCCCGTTCCCCAGGGCTGTTCCCCGGGCACTGCAGGGGTGACAGCGGGGACAGCGGTATCGGGGGATGTCCAGGGATGTCCNGACAGGGACGGGGGTCCCGAGGACACGGGAGGGGGTCCCGGTGACACGGACCAAGCTCCAAGGGAGCTTCAGGGGCTTCGGGGAATCCAAGGAGACACAGGGAGAAGAGGCAGGTTGATGAGGGAGTTCAGACAAGGAAAGAAGGGAGGGAGGAGGGGGAATGATCCAAGCTGTCGGAGCACAGCCGAGGAGGGAAAATTAAAATACCTGGAATGGGTGGTTTGGAGTGGCAGGACCGAGGGGAGGCAGGGAGGCAGGAAAGGAAAGGGAATGATCTGCTCTCCAAGTTCACAGGGGACACAAAGGGAACAAGGCATTAAACGGCAGGGAAAGTCAGAGAGCTAAGACACGTGTTCAAATAGGGCTGATGCAGCACTGGAACAGGTCACTGGGAACGCTGCAAACTCAACTGGTTAAACAGATCTTTAGAAATTACATGGAAAGGGCTGATCCAGCTGTGTCACCGGGCTGGATAAAGTGACCTCCTGAGATAACATTCATCTTCTTTTCTGTGATTCTATAATTAAAAGTCATATTGATCCTCTGTCAGAGATGCAGCAAAAAGACCAACTTCATTACGTTCTTGCTGCTTCAGGATGCTGAGTCCTGAACAGGCATCTCTTCACAACCTGTCTAGTCCCAAAAGCCTCTCCTCAGACAGGGCCTCCTATGGATGCAGCAAATGCCATGGGAAGGGATGAGACACAGTCCTTGGCTCAGTTTGTAGGCAACCAGTTGCAGAAACTGAACTAATTGCAGGCTCCTGGGATTTGTTGGCGAGAGCACGAGCGCGTTCCCCCTTCTCGTTACTGAGCATCAAGTGCCTGATGAGAGAGGGATTTGGGGACAAGACAATGCAGAGATATCTAGCACAAAATGATTAGCCAGAATGTATTGTTAATAAGCTGCTTATTCATATAATTGGAAATTATTTGCAGCCAGGGTGTCAGTACAGTCTCTGTGCTGCTCTGATGGAGCGGGGCAGGTACTGGCCCAGGGGACCCTTCTGTGAGCACTGGCAGAGGACTCACTGCCACTGCCTGCTCTGCTGCCACTGCCTTCAAGGGCAGAGAAGGTCACAGGGATGTCAAGGAGAGGCAGAAGGGACTCTGCCAAGCCCCGCTGATGAGAAGTCCCTGTCCTGCTTTCCCCAGGGCCGGATCCTGGCCAGAAGTGCCAGGCACAGACTTATGGTGACAGCGACACCTCTGGGGCACGATGGCCATGTCTCAGAGGGAGGGACTTCTCTGGGGATGTGCTGCAGCCACACAGCTGGGCTGGTGCTGGCAACCTCAGCTGGCAACCTTGCACCACCTGCCAGCAGTTTTATGGGGAAACATCTGTCTGCAAGCAGAGCAGAAAGAGCAACGAAGAACAAACCCCACACTCCAAAACCAACCCAAAAGCTAGTGAGAGCCTGCATACACCAGGACAAGAACCAGCCAGGGGCACCAGAGCCCAAAATCTGCTGGTGGATGGCAAAGTCAGCCCTGTCCCCCATCTGCCTGGGAGGAAGAGGAGGCTGGTGGGCCAGCAGCCTCATCGCTGGGGGGTGGATGAGCAGAATGACAAAACAAATGACAGAGGGACAGGCTGTGCTCTGTGCTCAGCCACTTCCCCAAATGCACCCAGAAATTATCTGAATATCAATTTTGTAACAAAACATGGTGAGGTATTTCCGCTTGAGGCAAGACCTTGGGCACTTCCTCCAGCTGTGTCACTGCAAGGCAGGAAGGATCACAAGGCAGACACAGGAACAGGACACAGTGGCAGCCCCCAGCAATGCCCCTTCCCTGGGGCTGAGCAAGGCCATGGAGCTGAGAGCCTTCCTCCTGCTGCTGCTCTGCTTCCCAGGTAAGAGAAGGGCTGGGCATGTCCCGGGAGGGGGACACCCTTCCCCACCTCCCACTGCCTGGGGGGACCCCCAACACCCTCTGGACTCTGATCTGGGCAACTCACTGCAGGGGTGGGGAGGGAAGGGGCAGCCCCAATTCCCACCACACAAGCCTGGCTCCTCTAGGCTCCCACCAGTAGTCAGCTTTCCCATTTTCAAGCAGGTGAATTCAACAGGGGGAATGGATTTTCATTTTTGGAGTTCCTCCAGACCCAAGTGTCCACAGGAGTAGGTCGGAGGCAGATTCCCTGTGTCTGTGGGCATCAGTTCCCCTCTCCCTCACCACGGCTGACATTTACAGGTCTCCAAGCCCAAACACCTCAAGTCGAGGAGAGACGACGGGAAGGGAGCACTCTGTATATCCGGTGTCCTTACCCGGACAAGGCCAAGAGTGTGTGGAAAGCCTGGTGCCGCCAGCCAGGTCAACAATGTCACGGCTCCTATACGAGCACAACCTACCAACGCCAAACCTCAGGCAGAACTACAATAAAGGACGAAACCACTGCTAAAACCATTTCTGTCACCATGACTGACCTCAAGGCAGAGGACTCAGGCACATACTACTGTGCTTACCATAGCAATGACTATATTCCACTAAAGATAATCTCACTGAATGTTTTCAAGGGTGAGTACCTGTACCCCCACACGAAGCCAGGTCTTATCAGAAAGCAACATCATTCCTTCCCCTGCTTCCCCCTCTCCCAGAGCTGAGCAGCTTCCCCTGACTCCCCCAGCCCCACTCCCCAGCCCTGTTTTCTGCCTTCCCCGCTCACACAGTGAGTGAAAGAGCCCCACAGACCTGGCCAGCCCTGCAGGCTCCCAGCTCCCTGTTTCCTGCCTTACCTCACCCCCACCCCTGCCCTGATGAGGGGCTCTCCAAGAGGGAGTTGCCCCAGGGCAGGGGCTGTCCCAGCCCTTGTGCCCACTGCTCAGCGGGCAGTGACCACCTTTGCCATTTCACAGAGGTGCTGCGGTGGGAGTTGGACGCTCTGGTGGTGCAGTGCCCGTACGGCATGAGGTGGTGCCGAAGAAAAGGGCAGGCTGAGTGTGAAGTCATGATGAGCACATATTACCATTCGACACAGAGAAGCAGCAGAGCTCCACAAGACAGAATATCAATCAAGTCCAACCAACACCCAAATACTGTCACAGTCACCATGAAGAAGCTGCAGGTCCAGGACACCGGCGTGTACTGGTGTGAGCTCAACAGAGACCCTGGTCACAGCCGCGTGATGGAGGTCGTGCTCTCAGTGTCCAAGAGTGAGTACCTGCTGCTCTCTCAGTGTCTGTGAGTGAGCACCTCCTGGCAGCTGGTGTGGATGTGGGCAGGTCTCTCTGCCTGCCCATCCCTCTGGCAGACATGGTGGCAGTTGGTCATTGGGACCTTCAAGCCAAAGTTCTGGCCTGGACCTTCATGCTCTGTCTGCTCCCAGCAGAGATTCAGGGGAGGTTCCCACAAATGGGGCTGTTCATCCCAACTGCTTCCCACAGGGCCAATTGTTGGCTCCAGCACATGGCTGGTTCACACTGGGTGCTGCTGGAAACCTTCCCCTTGCCATGCATTGGTCTTGCTCTGGCTCCACTGCCACCAGCCCTCCCAGCCCCTTTGGGCTGAGTGTCCATGACCACATGGTCCCTGAGGGAACCAGAGGAGAGGGACAGGACCAATTATGAGTCATTTTGCCCCAGTAATTTGGTTCCAGTCCCCTTCTGCTCCACATGTCTGGAGGTAGAAGCAGATCCAGGGAGCTTTCAGCAGGGGAAGGAGTGCCACTGTGCCTGCTTTGGGATCTCACCACGCATTCCATGTGTTTTGCAGGGACCCAGCAGTACACAGCCAAGGAGTCAGGCAATGTCTCTGTCCAGTGTCTGTACAAGAACACGGACTACAGCACTGTGAGCAAAGCCTGGTGCAAAGAGGGAGCGAGGACACCGTGCGAGATACTGGTCAGCACAAGCTCAGAGCCCTCAGGGTACAGCAGGGAGTCTGAGGATGGCAGAGTCAGGATCCAGGATGACACCCAGCAGGGGATTATCACCGTCACCATGGAGCAGCTGCAGGCAGAGGACTCTGGTGTGTACTGGTGTGCACTCCATGAACACTCCGGTCTCTCCCGAGTAGAGGAGGTCACGCTCACGGTTTCCAAGGGTATGTACAGACCTGTTGGGGCACATGGTGTTTGTAGATCCCAGAGTCATTTTCCTTCTGCCTCCCTCTGCACTGCCCAGCTTACACCAGCTCCCACCTTACACCTGCCCATGTTTGCCCAGTAGTGACTTTTCCTCTCTTAATGGCTGTGATTGCAGAGCTGACTCCAATAGGATTTCCAGACACTGAGGAAATAAGTGAAGCAACTCCTCTGGACAACAGCCCAGCATCCAGGTAAGACCTAAAAAGAGAGCTTGAATACACAGAACCTATTCATGTTTTGTCCACAAAAACCCAAGGCAGGCAGTCCCTGGGTGCTCTGACTCCTGCCTACAGAGGGATCCTTGCCAAAGCTGGCCTCGCCTCCTCCAGCTCCTGCCTGGAGCACAGTTCCAAAGGAAGAGGCAGACTGGTAAAATCAAGTCACAGCTTTCTGCAGGTGAAGGTGCAGGTGCCTCTCTACTTCCTTATCCTTCTCTCTTTGGACTCTGCTCTTCACAGCAACAGAATCCCCGGAATCTGCCCCTAAGCGCCGACTTTGCTCACTCCTGTCTGTGAATATTTAGCAATGAGACAGTCCTTGGCTGCTATTTAATCCATTTACCAGGCTGTTAAATGTAAAGGATTTTTTCCCTTTGGACATCTGCTGTCATCAACACTACAGCAGCACCTAAGAGCCCAATCATCCCTCAGCTCTAGAGCACCAGGTGCTGCAAAACACAGGGGGGAAAGGCAGTGCCTCCTCCAGAGAGCCTGGAATTGTGCTCAGAGCTTTGAACAGTGGCTTGTTTCTAAAGCCTGGAGAGCAGTTTAGGAAAAGCTCAGAAGGCACAGCCAGATAGAAAGATCCAGAATGCTGCAAAAGAACCAGACCCTCCTTCCAAGTGCACATAAACCTGTTCCTGTCCCTTTTGGTCACTGTTTGGTACTGGGCTGTTACACCACCCAACACCGGTAACTCCTTTGCTCTCCTGGCTGCAGCTCAAATGTGAACATCTTCATCCTGCTGTCTGTGGTCCTGACCATCCTGCTCATCCTGGCTCTCATCACCTCAGCAGCACTGTGTGTCAGGATGCACAAGGGCCTGGAGAGAACAGGTATGTGGAGCCGGGGGATGCCTCGTGTTCTGGTCTGTACCAAGCAGGGCCTTCTCTGCCATCACTTTCCCACTCCAAGTGAGCTCATTCCCAGCTCGCAGTGCCCTGGAGATCAGGAGCAGGCTGGGATTCCTCGGGGCAGGCTTCGTGCTGCCATCTCCCCTCACAATAAGTCAAACGCACGTTCCCCCAGACCCTGCACAGGAACCTGCAAACACATTAGGGGAGAGGCAAAGTGAGACCAAGGTGTTCCCCAGGCTCAGAGCACAGGGGTCCCACTGGCACATCCAATGCTCCTGTCACTGGGCAATCCCACGGCCTTCCCCAAACCTCCTGAAGCACAGGCAAAGCCCAGGCTTTTCATGGACTTCTCTACTTCTAAAACCTCTGATTTTGGCTTATTCCAAAGGGGACCGAGAAGCAGAGGACACCTATAACAATTCAGAGGGCACAGCACAGGTAAGGAAAATGAATGATTTCCCGTGTGGTACCAAATCCCTGACCAATACTCTGTGAGGAGTGGTTGGACCCACCTGACGAGGACCTTGGAGCTCACTCTGGTTTGTGAGCAGGAGGGAAATGGTATTTAATGTCCCCAGAGAGAGGAATGTTCCTTGCTGGAGAGAGAGAGAGGTAATTAATGTAGGGAAACTCAAAGAGGAATAAACCACAGCAGACCAAATTCTAGTAACTCCTGAGAAATGATTCAAGGACTAGTAACTAAGGTCAGACCATGAGGTTGTCACCTGTATCCAAGAGAGGTGACAAAGAAAAGAGTTTTCTGTTCTTTCACCTCTGTCATGACCAAAGGTAAGTTTTTACATGGCTTATCCTTTCCTTCTGGGAAAATTTGGTCTTCTGGTAACAGCTGTGACCTGCCACTGAATCATTCTAATGAGTGTTTTCCCTTTCTTCTCACAGCTTGGCATCACTGGAAGAAGAGAAAGTTCCAAGGGTGACATCAAAGGCCTAAAATACAATAACCTGGACTTGCAGTCCCGGCCCAGCCCTGAGGATCCTCTTTACTGCAATGTTGAACCCAGTCAGGCTCACAGGAACCCCCAGGATGAAAATGTGGAATACGCTGTCATAGCATTCAACCACTTCCCAAGGAATGACTCAGGCTGAAGCACAGAATTCCCAAACAGTCCAGAAATGGGGGAAAAGAACTGGAATACGAAGTGGGAATGAGGAGCAGGAGGCGTGTGGATGAATGCTGGGGGAGGAGCTGAGTTTTACTGCTGTGTGTGTATCTGTGCATTTCCAGCCCTCCCTCCAGCTGGGGGCCAGTAGAGGTTTTGCCACACTCGTGGCAGACTGTCTCAGGCCAGACAGAGGTGTGGGGTTATTCCCAGGATACCTTGTACATCTGCTTTTCCAGTGCCATTAAAATGCAGACTCTTGGAGAGGCAGGTGTGGAGCACTGAGCTTTTGAAAAAGACCAATATTTGTCTGGACATGGCTGGGTTTGGTATTCCAGCTGTGCTTTGGTACAAACTCTGCCCCACTCCTGAGACTTCAGCTCCCGTGGCCAAGTGAACTCATTCCAGTGCTGCAGGGATCAAATTTGAACCTTGCAGTGACTGTGTTCATGTCCCATGAGATGGGCTGGGGACGTGAGTGCTGGATTATAAGAATAAGCAGAACCAACATCTGCACTTCCCTCTCTCTGCTGAAAACCCTCCGAATGACACGTTTGCTGTCTGTATTTAGCAGTCATGCGGGGAGCAACATGAAATGAGTTCACTGGGGCTCAGCTCCATTTCTCCAGAAGACCAGAAGTTCTGGCACCTGATTTCCCTGCCCCTGCAGACAGATCAGAACCACCACTCATTCCCAGGCCAGTCACATCCTACAGGCTTTTCTTGCCACGGCTGCAGCAGGGAGGCTGATGGAATTTTTGAGATTTTCAGAGTGGATGTGAGAGAAAGAAAGAGAAAATGGTTCTGGAAATGGTTCATTCAGCCCAAGATTCCCCTAACAATTTGCTCTTCATGCAGCTACACTGGGTCAAGCTGTGGAAGAGTAATAGTAGAAAACAATGGAGTGGAAGAGAGGCATTTTCAGGGAGATTCTCAGAGTGAATTCAGATTTGTGCTCACTGGAGCAAGAAGGAACAGAAACTGCAGTCACCTCACAGAGAAGTTCTGATCCCTCTGAGTTACCATTTTCTTAACCACTAACTTGAGGAGAGAAAAAGAGGCACATTTAGGACTGGACAGACCTGCAGGTTTATCAGCACACCAGTTAAGAAATCAGGGTCTATTCATATTTGCATGGAGGATGTCCAAGTAAATAAATTAATTAAAAAATGAGAAACAGCACCCCACCCCCACCCTCCCCGTTTGCTGATGCTTTGGGAGCTCCCTGAGCGCAGTCCTGAGCCCCTCCAGCACCGTGGCACTGGCTGGCTTGGAATCAGTGCCCCCAGCCCCTGGTGCTGTCTCCTTTCTGCCAGGCACAGGACACGGGTGGCTCTTGGGCTCATTTCCAGCACCCCAGGGTTTCACCCAGTGCAGTGCCCTGCCCTCCTGTCTGTGGTTAGCTGTCAAACAGGAATGTTTCATGTGCAGGCTCTTCCGCATCTTCTTTCTCCTGAAAACCCACAAAATGATGCCCTTGCCCTCCTTCCACCCTTGGGCTGCCGACAGAGTTACCTGCAGATCTTCATGAGAATCAGCCTTTCCCTTTGGACTTTCCAGACATTCCCCCCGTGTGTAACTCCTGTAAATCATTTACAATGGCCTGGAGTGAGAGGGCAAGGAGAATGGCTTCCCACTGACAGAGGGCAGGGATAGATGGAATATTGGGAAGAAATCCTTCCATGTGAGGGTGGGCAGGCCCTGGCACAGGTTGGGCAGAGAAGCTGTGACTGCCCCATCCCTGGGAGTGTCCAAGGCCAGGTTGGACAGAGCTTGGAGCAACCTGGGCTGGTGGGAGGTGCCCCTGCCCAGGGATGAGCTTTGAGGTCCCTTCCAACCCAAACCATCCTGGCATTCCATGGTTCTGTGAAGTCCTGCTCTGGTGGGAGCTGAGCTGAGTGGGATGTCCCAGCCCACGGCTCCAGGCCATCACATGATGCTCCCTCTTGGGCTGTCTAGACTGAGCCGTGGCTGGGACGGGGCACTGCTGATGCCTGAATTTTCAGCCCATGAGAGAAATGACCGTCCCTGGCGAATTGCTTAATGTGCAGGATGAAAGAGATGCCAAGTTCCTGTGCTTCCGTCAGAGCACGGAGCGGGAGAGGGAGCTGCCCTGGGGCAGAGCCCATGTCTCTCTTGTCCAGGCTCCTCTCCATCCCCTGCTCTGCTCAGCTCACATGGAGAAGCTTGTGAACCTCGTCTTGGTCTTCCTGTCAGGTAAGAAGCGCACGTGGCTTTGGGTTTCAGGTGACAGGTAAAGGACTGGGGCAAAGCCTGGTCCCCACCTGGTGGTTCCTTCCTCCGAGTTTTCCCCTTTCCCTTTATTTCCCAAAGGGCCAGTGGTGATCCCAGTGCTCCCAGCTTTCCTCACAGGGATCCTTTTGAGTCAGAACAGGAAACTCTAATGAAAGAAGTCTTGTGTGCCTCTTTTGTGAAATGCAAAATTGCAAAACCCTGTGTGTTTGCGTTTGCAGGGCCTTGAATGTCATTTACATATATGTAAATTATCACAGGCAGGGTTCAGGAGAAGGGAAATAAAACCCAGTGAAGGGCACAGCTCTGAAATCTCAGGCACTTGGGTGTTTCCAGCTTGGAGAGGCACACCCACGTGAAGTGAGAGCCAAGGCACAGGACCCCACTGGGTCTCCCAGCTCTGTCTTCTCTCTCCAGCCACTTTGGGGATCCCAGATCCATTCAGGGAATGGCAACAAACTCCGGCTGTGGGAGCAGAGAGAGCTGTCCCAAAAGTCTGAATGAGTTTGGAAAATGTTGGCTGTACTTTTTGCAGTAGCACCCAGGAAGGGAGGAGGAACACAAATAGTTTGTGATCTGTCAGCAGAAATGGTTGAAAAGAGAATGACACAACGTTTTCCACAGGGACATCAGGAAATCTTTAAGTTATTCCAATGAAGAGATGTTTTGCAGTGCTGTAGGATTTCTGGGGATTGAAGGGGAAGAGCTGCAGGAGAAGCAGGAGAGGCAGGTGAAGTATTTTGGGAGGATTGCACAGGACTGGTCTGGGCACACCATGAGGTAAATCCTGACTGGAACAACCGAGTGGAGCAGAGTGTTGGGAGAGACTTGTAGGTGTTGGACACTTTCAGAGCACAGATCCATTTTACGTCTTGTTCTAGTCAAGTTGAAAGAACTTCAAATTTTTTAGTTTACAGTTCACTTAGAATTGCTGAAATTATTTTAAGCAATGTTATTAAAAGCCTCAGGCAGCACAGAGTCCTCACAAGAGCCTATTTGTAAATTTGCTTCTGTTTTATCATTACTTATGGTTTCACAGAAACATTTGCCTCTGAATTTTCACTAGAAATAGAGATTTCCACAAATACCACACTGTACTTCTCTCTGGAAGTATTAATAGCTCAGACTGTCCCCTCTGCCTTTTCCTGTCACAAAGAGGAATGGAAATCAGAAATAAGGAACGAAGACAATAAAAAAAAAAAGCCAAGCAGCGAAAGACCAGCTCTCAACATGGTTAAAATTAGTAAGATATTAAAGGATAGAGTGGAAAAAAACTGCTAAACCCCTGGATTCAGAAGTGGGAGTGGGATTCAGAAGCCAAGGTCCTAAGCAGTTCATGGTTCATGGGGGAGCAGCCAGGTGACAGCCCTACAGGTGACAGCCCAAGAGGGTTCAGCTGCCATCACTAGAGCTGTAAAGGATGAAAATGATGGTTAGCAGCATCACCACAGCAGTGAGGGACAGACCTGACTGAGGCTGGGCTCACCCTGTCCCCTCCCTCCCTCCCTCCTAGCATCCTGTGCTGCAGAGAATGTCACCGTGGTGTACGGGGTGGAAGGGGGCACCATTTCCATCAACTGCTCCTACAACCCCCAGCACTGGTGGAGAGAGAAGAGCTGGTGCAGGCAGGTCAATGAGACCAAGTGCCAGCACGTGGTGAGCGCCCAATCCGTCTGGCTGCCGTTCCCGAGGCGCAGGAAAAGCACCACCTCCATCAGGGACAACATCCACGACGGGATCCTGACTGTCACCATGAGGCAGCTCAGGAAGGAGGATGCTGGGCTCTACCAGTGCAGGACTTATTTCCTGGGGGACACAAAGAGCCTGAGGAAGGTGCAGGTGGAAGTGCTGACAGGTACGTCCTGGGGCTTGAGTTCCATGAGTTCCTACTTGAATTTCACGGGTGCCTGTGGATCCAAGGCCTCACTTCAGCAAACACCTATTGTTGTCTCACTCTAAGGAGGTTCTGGGTTTCATTGCCTCTTTTTATTCCCGGTGTACAGCAGTGTGATTTCACTGTTACAGGACACCCACCCTGCCTGGACTGATCTCCTGGCACACAGCCCCATGCCCCATCTCACCCTGTCCTGGTGCTGTGACTCCAGTGAACATCACCCAGAAATATCTGCAGACTAATCTGTTCTGTTTCTGTCAGCAGCTGTCCTGGAGACCCAAGTGCCAGAGGAGCCCAGAGTTGTTCAGAGCATCTCCAGGTGAGCCTAAAGCATCTCGTGCTGTGATCACTATTCTTCCTAGGACTAAGGCAATAGTACAAGAGCTTCTTTAAAGACTGAACCCTCCTCTTCATGGCTGTATTTCTGGTTCCCCACAGCTCCCCTCCTGAAGTGGATGTCACTGTTTTCTACATCATTGCTGGATTCCTCATTGCCAAGCTCATGGTGGCTGTGCTGATCTGTGCCATTGGCATCAGCAGGAAGAACAGAGGAGAGCAGAACCCAAGGCTGAGTGAGCAGCAGGCCATCCCTTCCACTGCTGGCCTTGGACACCATGGGATTGGCCCCTCCTGGGAGAGTGCTGCATGAGCTGAGCCAAGGGAGTCCATGGAAAGGGAATCTCAGGCATTTGCAGAAGCCTTGCCACCTGCTGTAATGAAAGGATCACCACGAAACACAGGTGTGGATGGAGCTGTCACTCTGGAGAGGGAATGTCACCACCTGTCACCTCTTCTCCTTGGCACCACACCCTCCGGCAGAGTTATTCCAGATACCATCCCCAGTATCATTCCACCACAGCCTGAACTGAGACCCATCAATGCCATGTCATCTCAGGGCAGTGGCAGGTGGCAGGTTCTGTCTCTACAAGGTGAGGAAGACTAATTCCCAAAAGTTGCTTTGGATAGTGTGGATCCTTGGAGAAAGTCACCGTAGGAAGGCATAAAGAAGCTGCGGGACATCCCAGAAAGGGATGTGGTGTCCCTGCAGCTCCAAGCCTGCTTCCTCATTTCTGAAAGGACTTCGTGAACAAACAAACTGCCTCTCTGTAGTTCTTCCTGTATTTTCATTCCCCACTCAGGGGGATGTTACCAGCATGTGATGGTTGTTCATCCCTCCCCACAGTGAAGCTGCATTTAGCCCTTGCAGGCAGACCCCAAAGCCAGCTGCATTCATACTTCTTTTCCCTGCAAAACTAAATAAAATCAAACTATTCTCTGACTCGGTGTGGATTCATGGTCATGGGCTGCAGCACACCAGGTCACCATCATCACCCAGAGAAGAGGTGACACTTGGAACACACTGGTGTGCTTGCAGCACTCTGGGACAGTGGGATAGGCTGGCACACTCAGTGCCAGGCAGGAGCAGCAGCTCAGAGCCCAATCCCTCATTACCCAGAGAAACTGTGGCTGCCCCATCCCTGGAAGTGTCCAAGGCCAGATTGGACATGGCTTGGAGCAACCTGGGACAGTGGAAGGTGTCTGGGGCCATGGCAGGGGAGCAAGTAGAGATGAGCTTTAAGGTCCCTTCCAACCCAAACCATTCCAGGATTCCATGTAAGTGCAAAGCAGCAGAAGGTTGAACACCCCCAGCTAAAGGCTGCTCTGGGATGTGTCAGAGCAGCACCAGAGACCAAAAATGCTCATTTCTTGTCCAGCCCCATGGCCTGGTTGCTAAATAAGGCTATCACAGGGCATTGAAGGGGAAAAGCAGGCAGCGAGTGTCATGCAGCCTTCCCTCCCAAGACACAACCCTGAGATTGTGGTTAAGAGATATCCTCAGCAATTCCAAACTGGCATCCCCACTTGGGGCTGGCAGGGACAGTGGGTTTGCTTCCTCTGCTGCAGGAACTGCCCAGGGATAAAGAAGTTCTGGGATACACTTTTTCCCTTGGCTCCCTAAACCACTTTCCACTCCAGGATGGGAGGTTTTCCAGCCCTGCTGCTCTTGCTGGCATTACCAGGTAAGGCTCAGAGACTCCCTTCTCCCAGGACAGGACACTGCACATTCATACACTGCTCTCTCTGAGTTGCTTGAGCACTTCTTATTCGTGTCATCCGTGGCACAGACTGAGGTACCCAGAAGTCAACGAGGGGAGGAAATGTTCAGCCTGAAATTTGCCTATTTCAATTACACATCCTTTGGGTTCTCATTTTTATAGTAGTTCTGTAAGTTGTTCAGAAACTGAACTTCGTGGTGATGGTGAGACATCTGGCAACCTTTGAGGCCTCTCTCCCCCACCACTGTGAGGTTCTCAGTCTGAAATCTGCTGATTTTGGGGAAGAAAATCCATGTTTGTTGTTCTCTTGTGCACATCATGGATCAGGTATTGGCACAGAGAGATGACCTACTGTGTGACTGCATCCACAAAGAGGAACCATAGGAATAAAAATGGGAAGGGGACAGTGGCACTGAGGCTGTAAGCATGGATGTGGATTTGGGCAAACCTCCAGAGTTAAATTACTCAGAAGCCCAGCGTGACAGTCCCAGCGGTGCAGCATCAGAAAAACCAGGTTACTAAGCCATGACTGGTTGTCACTGTGTTCCCTCTTTGGGAGAATCATGGCACAAGAGGCCACACAGGAGTGTCTGTGCACAGAGGCAGAGTCCTCCATGGGGGAACAAACATGAGTGCGAGGAGCTGGCAGAAAGGTGCTGTCCAGTTTCCCTGTAAAAATAAGGATTAAACTTTTCCATGCACTGCCCCACTCGGGTGACTGAGGGACTCTGGACGTGGCTGGAATTCTGTGACCAGGGCAGCACTTCCAACAGTCTGGCACACAGCTGGGGGCCAGGAGAGCTGCAGGATGTGCTGCTGAAAGGAATACAGGGGGTGGCTTCACCTGAGGGTGGGAGACAGCCAAACTAAATCAGGAATGATGTGTCACTCTCATTTTTGTTTCACAGCTAAAGATGTTGCATTGGGACACAAAGATCCCACAGAGGTTATCCAGGACAGGGCAAAACTCTATTACACAGTTCAACACAGAACCACGACAGGTACCTGTGTGTGTCAAGAGGCCAGGAAATTATTTTTGCCCTAGGAAATAAAACGTCTCAAAGGAAATAAAAGGAAAACAATCAATAATTTACTGATTACCATCAAAAACAATGAATGCAATTTCGTCAGATTGTATTAACCGAAATTAAATGGGTTTGGGACAGAAATATTTCACAGAATCCCAGCATGGTTTGGGTTGGAAGGGACATTAAGGACGGTGCTGATGTTGGTTCTGCCCCCATGTTGGGGGACACGGGGGTTGTTTTGTCCTGTCTTCTCCCTGTGATGAATCACCACTCCAGGTTCTTCAGCATTTGTGAGAGTGCTTGCAAGAAAAAGGCAACTCCCTGTCCCTCATCACTCCCTTTCTGTGAGAAACAACACCAGGAGACTCCAGCGTTGTATTTGGTGCAAAACCGTGCCCCGAATTGAAGGTAACTCTGATCAAAGTCTCCTTAAAGCAGGAGGGACTGGAATGATGAATGAGTTCTCATGGAAAATGATTAGAGCGCGGCTGAGAAAGCTCCAACTTAATGACTCAGGAGAATATCAACCCAGGAGCTATTTCCAGGGGAGAAACAAACCACGGAATAGCAGCAAGCTGGAAGTTTGGGGTGAGTTAATCAAAGAATTAATGATCTTCTAAAAGTCAGCAATTTCTTATCACTTGACAAGAAAGATTACAGGTCGGTGTTAAAGAGCTCTCTTTGGAGCCTGGAAATTTCCTGAGACATAGATAATTCCTGAATTTCTCTTTTTTTTTAAACATATTTTTGATACATACTAATGAGATAAACAAATTGGAGCCAAGGGGGTGGGGGGCCCTGGTTTGGCTTCATTGATTAATGAAATCTTACATTCACATCAGCAGAAGGAACAGGCTCTGAGCAATCTGAATCTTTGCTGGGAAAAAGCCACCAATTTTCAGCAGGAGAAAGAGTCCCCAGGGATGGGTTGCTGTGGGAAATCACCTGTTCATGCTTTTTTGTTGTTGTTATTTTTTTTTCAAGAGGAATACAGGCATTTGGATCCAGATTCTGATCCCACTTCATTTCCCACTAACAAGGGGGATGTTGCCACAGATGATGCCAAAACCGAGCAGAGGTAAACCCAAGAGCAACCAGCAGATGCATAGCAGGGTTTGAGGAGCAGTGACACACACACACAGAGGCTTCCCCTTCTCCCTACAGTTTGTTCCAACTCCCAAATTAACCTCACCCCTCTGGTGCTGTGAATAGTAACAGAGACAGCCTGGTTTTCCCCACAGCAGCCTCTATGCCCTCGTGGTGCTGAGCTCCTTCCTGCCCACCACTGCTCTGGTTGCTGCTGTTCTCTTCCTCCTCACCACCTACATCAGAATGAAAAGAGCAGGTAAAGACCCCAAACCCTCCTGGCTGGCTTTCCTGCCCCTCAGCTCGTCATCCCACCACCCTGGATGTAGGGAAGGTCTGTCCACAGCAATCCTTGTCCAAGGAGACAGGGGTGAGCTGGGTGTGAGCGGAATCGAGGGAAGGGACAGGAGGGAGTCACGTTTAAAATGAACAGGTAAAGATGTTGTTTTACACTCAAAGTTGTTTCCGGCATTCTTGGCAGGAAAAGGAATGGACATTTCCAAACATCCTGCTTTCAGACAAAGAGCACTGCGGGTAAGACACGCCCAGAAAAGCCCCATTCCTGGTGCTTTGGCTGATCCCTGCCATGCAGACATTGGCTCTGTCACCACACGGCAGTTCCATCCATCCTGCAGTGGATGACAGGCATCCCCTCACGCTCCCAGGTTAAAGCTGCCTGTAGTTGGGTTGTCTGACACCTTTTTGCAAAGCAGCCACAACCTACCTTGGTTATTTGAGGTTATTTGAGTCCTTCTGTTTAATTTTGCTTATAGTACTCAGAAAATTAAGTGTAATAACAAACACACAATTTTGATTGCATGTTGAATCTGCAGTAATCTCATCAAAGCTTCTTATCAAAGCAAAACTTACATACAGAGTGTGTTGATTCTGGCTGCACCTTTCTACTCCAGTCCCTTCAATCTCAGAAGTTGTTTCTGTAGGACTTTCTAAACTTCTCTGAGCACACATTCCCTTTTGCCACACATCTCCCCTCTTCCCAATTTCATGAGGCAAGCAGGAAATATTTGTGGCTGTCAGATGAACTAAGGCTAATATTGGGAAGCCAAAAGTGCTGAGTCTCTTTTTAACTTCTCGTTCTCGGTGGTTTGTCAGCTCAGAGGACACGAAGGGAGTGGGATGGCAGGAGAGGAACTGAACAGAAGCACAGTCTATGCTGTGATCAGGCCCCAGCCCCGGCCTGAGGATGTGCTGTATGTCAATGTGCATCCTGCTCCGAAGGAACCGCCGGGCAGCTCAGCCTCCTCAGGGCCCGTGGAATACACCACTGTCCTCTTCAGAGCCACAGCCCCACACCCTGACACTGCAACAGACAAAGGCAAGTTCACCTAAGGAGAGCAGCTCAAACCCTTGGGCTTGCTCGCTGACCTGTGCAGGCTTGGAACAAGCTGTGTGTGCCCAGATGGGCACACAGGGGTACAAAACCTTCCCTGGAGAACAACTGCACTTCTCCAACAGCATCACACCCAGCTCGGGGGGGCACACCCAGAGGAAAGCTTGGTATGTTTGCTTTTCCAAACTGCTCTATTTTTAAATGGCAGGGAACTACAAGCCCCAAATACAGGAAAGTGGTTCTGTCTGGCAGCAGTTGATACAGCACCAGGGCCAGCGAGGGGCTCTGAGATACGGGAGGTGCTTCCTTTGGGCTTCAACATCTCACTTGGATACTCACAGATAAAGTGTTAATTACTGCCCACTCTAATAAGATCCAAGTCGGCAGAGTGGCAAAAATCTGCTTTATTTGAAACACTGGAGGTGTTTCCTGGGCTTCAGAGAGACAGACAACTCACTTGACATGTTTTAGTAAACAAGGGGCTTGTTGGAAAACACTTGTCTACTCACAGCATAAACTGCCATCAGCTTGAACAGCCAGGGGTGGAATTAACATTCAAAATTACTGTTTTACAAAGAAACAACTTCGTATTTTCCTGTTTGTTGTTCATTAACACACACCCGTGGCTCCAGGATGAACCCAGCTTGGCTTTATCATAAATTGTTGATCAAACTACAGAACCCTGTTGTCACGGTGATACAAAGGCAGGGCCCTCAGGGATTACAGATAAACCCCCAAATTCAGCTGACTGAGATTCTCATCTTAATTCTGTGAGCTGGAGCCTGAGGATGCTGAGTAGGACACAGAAATTGGCTTCAATTTTTGATATTAAGATGGAAAGAAAACTCCAGCCTGGGTACTGGGTGGCAAGGGAAGGAAGGAAGGGGAAAGGCAGGGAATACACCCCTGGATTGTAAAAACTCTGCTCTGCCTGTGAGTGCTTGTGCAATTCTGAGGGTGAGAGACAGACAGAAGTGAATTCTGTCGACTGCTCCGAGGTGGCTAAAGGATTTTGTTATTCTATTGTAAATTGTATGAAAATAAAGACAGAAAATTACATCATAATAGTTAAAGAAACTGATTTCTGGCTTCCCAAACAGCCTTGCAGAATTGTTCTTTCTGTCCCAGCTTCCCATTCTCTGCTCTTACATACTGCTACTTCCTTTTTTTGTTGTTTGTTTGTTTGGATTTTTTTATGATCATCACTGACCAATTCTGGAAAGAATTAGTGACACTCACTCTCATCCTTTGGGGCATTTTGGAGACACCAAAAGTGTTGGTGTGGGGTTTATACCATTGAGTATTCCCGAGGTTGCAGGGAATGTGCCCTGAGGGCTCTGGAGCAGCACTCAGGGAGCCCTGCCCTGCACTCACCATGTCCACACACAGAGCAAAACCTCCCCTGGTTATAAATTTTATTAGCTGGAGAGTGTACACAGTACTTACAATTGCATCTATTAAAGACCAAAATACACTTGAAAAAATGCATCATATATAAAAAAAATTATAAACTTTTAACTATGTACAAACTTTGCCTGACATTATGTTAACCTCAGGACCCTCCCATGTCCTTTCACAAAGAAAAGTTTATTTTTCCCTTCTTTTCAACATGCAGGGCCTTAAACCCATCTAGCATCACTTGAGGACCATTTTGTCCCAAATCCCATTCTTTACACTCATATAAAATCTGGTTTTTGAGGGGTTTGCTGCTTCGCTGCTCTGGGTCAATGGGCCACGTTTCTCCCCGAGCCTCTTTTATCCTCACCCACATTTCCACTCCCTCCTCAAGTGGCGTTTCTGCTCAAGTGCAGCCAATAAACAAAGAATTCCCATTTAATTACCAGAGAGGTTTGAACTGGGCGATGCCTCCAATTTAGTGAATTTCCCCCAGAAAAGAAAGCAGATGTTTTTGGTACCGAGGTGCTGACTCCACTCTCACCAAATAAACAGGACTTTGAGCAGTGATACACATAATCCAAAAGAAATAAAAACCTGAGCAGCACTCAGGCTGTCACATCACTATTGAAAGCATCAACAATAAGACTCTCTATAACACAAATCCATGTCTTCATACACATTCTACAACAACAGATCAGAGAACCTAGATATGAAGAGCTTATTGGGAAACAAGTTCTACCTGTTTGGAAAAAGCTTATAAGTTCTTTAAGAAAAGTAATTACTCATTAAAAAAAAAACAAAACAAACCAAAACAAAAACTATGTCCAAGCAATAATACGGCTTCCCAAATTTCCAGCTCTCAGAGGGGCTCCCTCAGGACAGAGATTACCCATCAGCTGAAAAGCACAAACATCATGGAGAGGCTCTTACACGAAAATATTCCACCAACAAAATGTACAGATGCTCTAAAACAATATTTACAATAATGCTGCAAACCCAAGCAAAGCAAATGTTATTCCCTAAGAGAGCTGCATGTTCCTGAAATGGGGGAGCTCCCAGGAAATGCTGTGTGAGGGTTTCAGGTGCCAGCTGAGGAAGATCAGCACCACACTGGAACTGGGGAAGAATTTAAGGCAGAACCAACCCAAGGCCCCGACGATGCCATCAACGCCGTGGAGGCAGAAAGTACCTTTGAAACCGTTAGGAAAAAATCCTAATGTAAGATTTGTGAGCAAAGCATTGGATTACTGGCCCAACTTAAGACAAAGTTGAAAGAAGGATTTATTTGCCTGCCCAGAAGCAGGCCAGCTCCTCCCATGGCTGTGGGTGCTGTGCCCAGGTTTCCTGCCCAACCTCAGTTCGCCGTGGGGAGGGCACCAACATGGAACCAAGAACTCAGGAATATGAACTGGCCTCCTTTAGAACATCCAGCTGCCCCACCACAAACACCCACCTGCCATTCCTCCTGGTCCTTTCACTGGCCACCTGCCTCCATGGGGGGAGTCATCCTCAGTACCTGGACAGGCATCCTCTTCCTCCAGGACTGCCAGTAGACAATCCAACATTCCTCCACATCTCTGCTCCCTCCTCTTGCATTCCCTCACTTCTTCTCACACTCTTAGGTTTAATACTTTTCTTTTATCCAAAGTAAATCGAATTTTCAAGCTCTGTCTTTTGTATCCACAACTTGCCCATTTGCCCTCCACTTTGTCTTTAGTCATAAATTTCCAGTAATGGGGAGGGGGAAAAAACAATGTGGAGTTTATTTTTCAACCTGCATTTACTTCCTTTATCACTTGAAAACAACACTCACTGAATTTAACCCAGTTTTAGCCATCCTTAGCTGCTTTCCTCAAAAACCCCAAAACCCCTCACTCTGCAGCTCCACCTGTCCAGGTTCATATTCACCTGGCAATATTCCCAATCCCAACAGTCACTGCTGTGATCCAGTTCCAACTACAGAACACAAAACCTGGAAGATGTGGGACTCCAGCAGGCAGACAATACACAGAGCAGCTTTAAACTCATCAGGGTGGGAGGGGACAGGCATGGAGTGATGTGAGATCACCTGTTAAATGCTTTTGGCTACTTCTCCCATCACCAAATTTCAAAGCAGTAAGAATGGAGCAGGCTCAGGTTCTGGAATGAGCTACAGAATTAAAGATAAATCTGTTCTGTGGAGACACAGCCTGAAGCCAGCTGTAGGTCATGAAAAAGTCCCTTTTTTTAAAAACTAAGTACTCCTCTTTCATTAAGTGCCACTATTATTTATTTTTTTTAAGAGGATAATCTACAAAAATCCTGAAAATTCATCAGTATCTACCTTCACTTGTGAACAGTCCTTCAGGTACCTCAGGATGGGGTGAGCTGCCCCAGCTGCTGCTGTAATGGAACATCCCTCACTCTGTAGGAGAGCTGTAGAGTTGATTTAGGAATCAAGAAATACCATCATGAAGCCGATCAAGTGCCAAGACTCTGAGACTAAGGATTTGATGTCTTCTGGAGGGATCCTGCACTTGACTGGCAGGTTAGAGAGAAGATTTAAAAAAAAAAAATCCTTTGGAAGAGACTCACTTAAAAGTTTAAATCACTTTTATACTCACATCCAGTTTTCTTCCGAAGTAACAACTACTGGCAATAAACATACAAAAACCACCCAGAGACTGCTTTTACTACTGAAATCCTTCTCCCCACATCACCCTCTACCACCTTAGTTCTTGGAACAGACACACAACACATCAAGTCCTGTAGTAATCTTGAGTATTTCTATCATTGACTGGATGGCTGAACCTTTCCCAGAGAAGAGCTTGTTGTTTACACATTTACAAAGTGGAATTGAAAAGAATCCCCTTCAGTTTCTGCCAGGTCCAGAAGTGCAACAACAGGGACCAGTTCAGGGAAGTCCAAAGGTGTGAGGAGTGGATGGAAATAAATCTCTGATGGGCAAACACAGTCCTGTGGTGCAGCTGACAAGCAGGTCAGACTCCAAATTCCCTGTGCTGGGTCAGGAGAGTGAGCCAAGGAAATCTGGAAGTTTCTGCTTGTTGAGTTAAAATCTCAACCATGCCCTGAACACGAGCTTGCTCTGTAGAAAAGGACAGGCTGTGACATGGTGACTGTCCCACTCTGAGACTCACTGGACACACTGGACAGGCAGGACAGACTGGCAGGAGGGATGGGAATTCCATCCAGGTGCTTTTCCCTGGAAGCAGTGGTTAGGAGACTCTGATCATCTGTGTCATTGCTTCCTCGTTGGTCTGAGTTGGATCCTGCAGACACAAAATACAGGTTGGAACCTCAACATTTTCCCACAAAGCAGAGAGAAGCACACGTGGCCATCAGGAGGAGAAACTCCTGCCCCTCTCTTGATTCTGACACGTGTCCTGTTTTTCCTGGGTTTTACAGGCCAGTGCTGGAGACTGGGATACAAAAATCCTAACAGTTCCTGGGAAGGTGCTGTTTCTGGTAATCAGGAAGACCTAGTACTGGTTTGGTATTTGGAAAGGATTCTACCTCAGCGTAAGAAATATTCCTTAAAGCCACAGGACTGTTCTAAAGCACTGATCAACAACAGAATCTGCTCATTCTACTCCATTGTGTCCCTTCCTTTGAAAACTCCCTTGCACTTCTTATGCAAATCGACATGCAGCTAAGAATCAGATATTCCCATTTTTTAATTTTCCATCAGATTTAAGATAAGGTGTCTCTACCTTAAATTCATGTCCTAGAAGAACAGTCCTGGTACCCAACCAGAAAGGCTGTTTTACAAACACTGAAGGTTTGAGTGAGTTTGCCCCACGAAATACAAAGGAAATACAGTTCTATCCACAATACTGTAATTAAATTCCTCAAGGCAAACATCACTTGCTCTCTACAAGCAGTGAGACAGGAGGGTTTTTTTCCAATGTCTGAAACATAAATTCGAAGTCAGGGTGGGACAAGGGTCAGCAACCTCCAAAAAAGCCAAGCAAACCAGTGCAGGCACCTGTAAAGTGTAAGGTGAAGGACTGAAAGCCAGAGAGAATCCCACTCACCTGCATGTGAGGGCTGTCCTTTTCCTTGGGGGAGAAGAAGCGTCCCCCCTCTCCCCGTTTCCGGGCCATGGCGTGCCGGTGCCGGGACTCGTGCAGGTATTTCTGCAGCAAAGGGAGAGGGGACATGAGGGAGCAGCCACAGTTCCCAGGTCACTGCTTCCTTAGGGGGCATTCCCAACTGCTGGAAAAGGCTGGCCAGTCTCATCCACCCCCCCACCCCACAGATAAGGCGACTGCAGTCAATGCCCACTTGTGACACAGCTCCAAACACACCTCAAAGCGTCAGAAGGAAGCAGGACTGTCCCCAAGGGACTTCAATAATTTGCTGTGATGTAGCTTGTGAACAACAACAGAATTTAAAAAAATCAAAGAACATCAAGATTCTAATCCCTCGTTTTCCAGCCAGGGTGGGATTCCGTGCCTTTCTCACAGAGCAACCCTGTGTTAGATCCAAGGTTTATTCTCACCCTTCTTTCCTTGGGAATTTTCCCCTCTGCTTCCAGCTTAGCCCGTGCCTGTCTCCTCTTCAGGATGCGGTGGTACTGCTTGGCATTCACGTAGAGGGGCTCCTCTTCCAGCATCTCTGCCCCTGGCAAAGGGATTCTCTGGATGGCTGGGACTGACCCAGCTCCAGGCACCATCTGTATGGAGAAGGTGGGTTTAGTACTTGCAGTTCACAACACAAAGTGAACATTAAATATAACTGAAAAATCAAATCCATTAAAATAGAAAATGTTTGGGGTTTGCTCAGATAGTGCAGCTACTTAAATTAAAAGTAGCAATAAAGCTGTTGTCAAACTGCAGAACAAATTTAAACAAATCAATTACTTATCAGTCCTGCTTTTTTTTTCTGATAAAAGCAAAATCTCAATAAATTACACAATTCCATGACCATGTTGCTGCTTCTTGTACAGCTAAAACAAACAGGATGTGCCAAGCACTTCCCTTTCTTTTGGGTTATCCCTTATTAAATCACATCCTAATTTCAGAGCATTTCTAAGCAAACATTGCAGAGCTGCTGACATCTAGTGGGGAGCAAGAAAATCACAGTTAAAAAGCCTCACTACAGAGAAACACGAGTTGGCAGGAAAAATCTCTGTGAACCAGAGACACAAATCTCAAGGGATCCTCAAGAAAATCAATAACTGACTAAAACTATTTAAACCTTAAGGCCATTCCTCCCTGTCCCCGTCACTCCATACCCTTGTGAAAATCCAGGAAGGCTGGTGTACAGACATCTTAAACCTCAGCCTTCAAAGCCATCAGTGGGAAGTTTCACACCTACCATGACCATTCCCCCTGAATTGACAACGTTTCCAGCCACTGGCAGTGTCACTGTGACTGTCCCTTGGCCACTGCTGGTGGTGTTGGTGTTGGCTCCCGTCTGGACAATCTGTGCTCCAGCCAGGCTGGCTGCTGGAATGGTGATCATGCCTGTAACAGGGACTGTAACTTTAAGGAAGTAAAACACAAAAGAAGAAAAAAAAAAAAAAAAAAGAAAAACGAAACAAAAACACGCACACAAAAAGAAGGGAACACCATTAGTCCCACTTCTGTGTTTTACTCATTCATCCTTCCATAACATGCAGAGATTCAGGAAAGCATGGAAGTAACTAAACTCCACAGAATTCCTGGTTTTTGCATTTGTGCCTGCACAGTAACCCCAGTATGAGGTAAGAGACCATGTACTTTTGAGGTGTAAAGGAAAATTAAGGGTTTCTATTCTAACAGCCCTTGCCAAAGACAAGAGCCATTTTTTATGGTTCTGGGTAAAGAACCTCGGAGTGAATTCCTGCAGAACACAAACATCTCCTCGGGCATCCACACACCACCAACTTGATCACAGCACTCCCAGCTCGGTGTTTGCCTTGGCAATACCCACAGGGCAATAAGCAGGAGCCCCTGCAGGAGCCCCTGCTGCCCCCCTGCCTCCAGCCCCCTACCTTGCTGCAGGATGGTGCCGTCGGCGTTCACGGGCTGGTACACGATGGTCTGGCCCTCAGCAGCCTGGGCGACCTGCTGGCCTTGGACTGCTATCTGCTGCTGGGTCTGAACGAAACAAACAACACAGGAACTTTACACACTGCTTATTTTCTTCACCTTTTGCAATTCCTGAATGAGCACATGGTGCTTGAGGTGTTCCGGGCATCTATTTCTGTTGCTTCATAACCAGCATCAAGAAACAGGCTGAAGCACAGACCAAATAACTGGAGATCAAACACCTGAAGCACATGTAAGACACTTTTCTAACAGTGCACTGTTCAATATTGAAAGAACAAATTCTAGGTTTCCTGTTTCAGCATGAATATATGAAAGGAAGAACTATTCTGCTCCAAGATTTAATTTTGGTCCTAAGCAAAAGCATCAGCAGAAACCCCAGGTGTGACTGAACTACTCCACAAAATGGCCCAAGTATGGAATTAGCAATGCTTCATGTTTTCAAAATTCAACAAATAGACAAAAACAACCACGAACCAAGGAAATACAGAGACACAATGGATAAAAACATGCAATCTAGTTATTCTGCCCCAGAGTTATGTATGAAAACTACAAAAACATGACATTTATTCTCAAGTTCTCCTCAATATTAATAATTCTTTTTTTTTTTTTTTCCCTTTTTTACTCAACCACATCTTAAGTCAAGTTTCTCTTCCTGTTCCTCTCCAGAAAAACCTTTCATGCTGGTGCAGTTACCTGTGTCTGGCCAGCAGTAACTGCAGTCTGGGGCTGCTGTATAATGATCTGCTGGGTCTGGCCCTGCTGCCCCTGTACCTGCACAGCCTGCCCACCTTGAATCTGAATCTGACCTGGCTGGACCAACTGAATCTGTGGAAGAAAGAGTCAGAAAGGAACATTAACTATGCCTCTGATTTCTCCCTCCTTGGCCTCAGCATGACCAAGTAAGTCATCTCTGAGGATGATTTACTGTTGCACAGAAAAAAGAAAGCACCAAGTCTTCTCTTTTCCCATTTTTAAACGAGGAGTTTTAATGGATTCCTCCCTGTGACACAGCACCACAGCCACACAGCACAGGGACCAACATGCTGTGTCACTGTGCTCCAGCAGCTCTCCACTGCTTACACAATAAATCAATCAGAAGAAATAAATTATTCACACAAAACTGGTAATAATAAGTCAGGTGAAAGAAGAAGAGGACTAAGATTTAAGACATCTGTGGAGTGTTAATTATCCAGCATACAGAAGTACTCCTGGTATATATAAAGCTGTCCTCAGCTTTGCAAAGTCTTTCCACCACCATGGAACATTCTTAGATTAAAAAAGATGAACTGGAATGTGGTTTGAAGGTTGTGCTTAAAAACTCAGTTATGGATTTTCCTCCAACAACCAGATTGGAAAAAAACTCTTTGGTTTTCAACACAAGAAATTTTAAATTAACCTCTCAAAACACTAAGACATCATCTGCCTTCCTGGACTGTGCTGAACTGGGTTCCTAAATCCTATTCTAAATCACCAGGACACTTCCATTATGCCATGGTTACAGTTCTTGCCTCTGCTTCACAAAGAAACACACTCCGACCACCTCTTTAAATTTATGAAACAAGTATTTCCAGATAATCGTTTCCAAAAAAAATCCACCTTCTAGACATTCTACAGTATTGCCTTCTGTGCAATGGGGATGTTTAAATTCCCCTTCAGCTATAACATATCAGATGAGCTTGGGTACAGGAGTTATTTTCAAGAAGCTTTCCTCTTTTTTCTTTTTAAATCTTTGCTCTGAGCCATGAATTGAGCAGGCACCAGATCCCTAAGTACACTGCAGGGGCCAAGTAAAATGAAAAAATATATACTAACAAACAAAAATCCTGGATTAGGGGAAGGTGTCCCTGCCCATGGCAGGGGGTGGAACAGGATGGGCTTTAAGGTCCTTTCCAACCCAAACCCTTCCACGACTGCATGAAAAAGAAACAGCCCAGCTGTATTTTAGTGGACTTCACCCAAAAGGTTTGCACCAAGCCATCAGGTATAAAAACTGGGCTCACAACAGACTTTCACTGCACTCCTGACACGGCGCTCACTGCCGGACCCGCAGCACGGCCCCCTTTGCCTGGCACAGAGCAAAGCCCCCCGTGGCTGTGAGAGCCCCCCAGTGCCCTCCGTGAGCCGGACCCCCCCCTTGGTGTTGCTCTCACCTGCTGCAGCCCCTGCGTGCCGGACACCGGGACCTGCATGATGGTCTGGCCCTGCCCGCCGGGCACAGCCTGCACCATGATGGGCTGCCCCGTGGAGGTGATGAGCTGCCCGCCGCTCACCTGCACCATCAGCGGCTGCCCCTGCACCTGGGAACGACCACAGACAGACACACAACAATGAAAAACCCGGCACGACCCCCCGCCGGCCCCCGCGGGGCTTACCCGTGTCACCGTGCTGCTCGGGCACACCGAGCAACAGGCACCAACCTGGGCTCAGAACAGCTCTGCTGTCTGAAACTCCTTCCAGGCTGTGCTACTGGATTTAGTAAATTATCGGTTTCTCTTGCAGGCTAATTGCTACGAAGCATGAAAAGCATTACCAGAGTTTCCAGCCACAGTAACTACCTTCATGCACAGCCCAAGAGCAAAGGGGAATAAAAGAAACTCCATTATCCACATCACCATTACTGATCTTTAATTGGGGTTCCTATTGAGAGAGCTCTGGATAAGCTGTTCTGACAGGGAGATTCTGGGCTGGCTTCAGCTCTCTCCAATTTCATGCCTTCAACGTTTCCATTTCCTGATGGACACGGAGCATGTGATGTGCTTAGAGAAACTCTTCATGGTTATTAAGTGAAATTGTAACTGGAGCAACACAAAATGTGGTTCAGTGAGGGAAAGTGAAAATGGACAAGCAGCAGCTGCTTCTGGACCCAGCAAGGCTTAGAGTGGGCTTATAAACACAAATACATTTATGAGAGTGGGCAGGCCCTGGCACAGGTTGCCCAGAGAAGCTGTGGCTGGCCCATCCCTGGAAGTGTCCAAGGCCAGGCTGGACGGGGCTTGGAGCAACCTGGGCTAGTGGAAGGAAGAAAACAGGGGAAAACCTCTCTGTTTAAACAGCCTCACCTGCCAAATCCCCAAATTATCCAAATTTACGTTGGAAAATACTCTGCCTCTATAGCTTACACGTGGAATGAATTATGAACTAGGGAATCACTCACGAGCTCTGAGCTGTTTAGGAACAAGAGCAACACAACTCGCTAAAAAGTCACTGAGTTCCTGGGTTTCTCCTTGTGAACGTCTGGGAGCTGTGGGAGCTGGGAGAGTCAGGACACCTTGCAGGGCTCACACACCTCAGGGAGAGAGGTGCCAACACATGCAGGGAACAACCTCAGTGACGAGTGCCCCCCTGGATGTGGTGACTTCACAGGTCACCTCACACCTGTGACACTCCTGTCCCTCAGCCTGCACAGGTCACAGCCACGTCCCTCAACACATCAGCAGTGCTTGGTCTGGATTACAGAGAGGAGCATGCTCATGTCAGCCACAGAGAAGCACAGGCAGCAGCACATACCCAATAAGCAGAAAGGAAAACGATACATTCCAGGACTTTTGTTAATGAATTAGAGCAAGACGAAACGAGAGAAGGGTGGGGAACATAACAACAACCAGAGGCCACAGTGACCCAAGCAATCCAAAGTCAGCCAGCGTTTCAGATTTTAACTCTGAACATAAAAAATGCTGTGTTCACCTTGCACCTGGCAAGACCATTCCAGGCCCCTGGAACTCTCCTGCTCTGAAGAATTCAAAACCAAGCAAAACCAAAACACTGAGAGCAAAGTGCAGTGCTAAATGCTACGGCTGCCCAGGGTCTGGCAACTGCTTTAGAAGGGGTTTGTGAGGCCCTGTAAAGCCTGTGTGAGGGATGGAAATGGGGCCTGCCAGACAGAAAATACTTCATACTGAAACAAATAATTTCTTTCCATCTGTGATGTATTTGCTGTTTGGATTCCCATTGCTCCTGAATTTCCCTGTGTTGCTCATTTGTAAATAAGAAATTGGATCACTCAATCCCAGAGAGGCCAATATTGTCCCCAGGTGCCCTCTTAATCACAGGAAAAGATTCCACTCTTCAAGCTCAGGGCTCACCCACCACCTCTGCCTGTCTGTCATGCAGTGAAGGCACAGAACTCCTCACAGGGGAGATCAGAAAGCTCATCCCCTTGTAACTACAGGAAATCTTTGGGGTTTATCTCCACTGTCACTTCCTCATCTGGGTGTTTTTTTCCTTTGAAGTCCCATTTAATGACTGTTCCCTTTCAGAATCACAGCAGCAGCAATTCCTGAATGCAGCAGGGGTTCTGGCATGCACTCAAGACCCCACTCAAGCTCCAATGCCACGGAAAACCCTACAGCCAGCATCCAGCACAGGTACTGCTACTACCAAATCCTCCTCCTCCTCCTACCCAAGCGCTGGGAAAAACACAGCATTAGATATGTGGTGCTGGGGAGGGTCATGCAGTGCTCAGAAACACAATTAGAGAGATCACCACTACCTGGAGGGTCTGGACTTGCTGGCCTGAGGCCGATGCCACCTGTGCCTCAGTCTGCAGCTGGACAGCAGTGACACCTCCCTGCTGCTGGGAACAGGAACAGGGAGAGCTTGAAACAGGGAAATGCACAGCTCTGCCACGAGACAACGACGAGGGTGAGTGTAAAATTCATACACACTGCTCTGGGAACATGAGGAACGTGAACGTTTAGCAAACCTAAGGATGGAATTCCAACAGAATTGCACGTGACGCTGACAGGCTTCAACATCCCAACTCAATTCACCTACAAGGGACAGGAGGGATTGTTCTGCAGAATCTGAAACCTCAGTTTCAGGGTTTTATTCTGCTCAGTGCTCCTTTCACTGCCCAGGTTTCTCACTGTGAAGGGTTCCAGGTTTTGGTATCACTGGTTTGTCACAACAAAGGCCACACACCCCCTTCTGCAGCACAGTCTGAGCTTCATCTCTGCCCGCCACTGACCTTGAAGGACAATCTGGAGAGGGTGCAAGAGCAGTTAGAGCTAAAAGCCTTGTCTATCTTTAGCCTCCTTGGTAAGAGTCCCAAAATAATCTGTGTAACTGTGTTAGCACTGGGGAGATGAAGGAACAGCTCTCTCCTAAGTGCTGTACTGCAGCAGCCTGTTAAAACAACTTACTTTAGAAAAACATTTCATGTCAAATACAGGCTTTAAGAGCATGTACTGACAATGAAAACCAAGGGATGGTTTTATCTCCTCTTTACCTACAAAGTGTCAATAAAAGCAAATAGATCTTTGGTTATCTGCTGGAAGCAGGGGTTTTTGATAACGCTTAATGTAAAATGTTTTAACCTCAAGTGCAATCTTGTTCTGACTGAAGAAGTTAATTAAATTCAATGGAAGAAGCTGGTCCTTGCTGAAGCCAAAGCAAAGCAGATCTCACTGAGAACACGACCCAGTGTCTCATCCCTTTGCATGACAAAGTGCTAAACTCCTCCTGCCTTGAACTAAAACAAACTGAAGATGCAACAAAAATTCAGCAGCACCACTCACCTGAAAATATGTCAGTAAATCTGAATGGGGAAATCTTAACAGTAAAAATCAATAAGCCCTTAAAAACCCAGCCCTGCTCATCTGCACATTGTAACCTGAACTAGGAACTTCTTTCTGGAAGGGATCAAATAATTCCAAGCTACATGGCTTGTTTAATTCCAGTACTGTGTGTTTGGTTTGATTTACCTGTAGTTATAAAATGAGTAATCTCAAGAAATACTTCATTTGAGGAAGCTTGGAGGAAGCCTTTGTGGGCTTGAACAAAATCTGCTTCAGTTTGAGGAGGAATCCACATTGTTCCTATGGACAACTGCCTGTTCCTGTTCATATTGTTTCCTCAGTTTTGAGATTTGTTACTCTCCTCACGTCCCTACCAGTTTGCAAACTCCCTGCTACACTGAAATCTGGCACCCTGTACAGCTGCAATTTAACTTTATAACTAGTGTGTTTTAAAAGCCACATTTACTCTGACCTCCAGTCAAGTCAGACCCCTGAGCAGGTGCCACAAGTCAGGTGAACACGTATCCAGGCAGGATCACAAAGCCCCTCAGTGCTCCTGTGACCCCCTGGGGACACACGGGGTGTGTCAGTGAGCACTGACCACTCCAGCTCCCCGTTCCCACCCTCCATACCTGCTGCTGGATCTGCCCAGCCTGCACCACGATCTGCTCTGTGGAGCTGTTGCTGTTGGCCGTGTACTGCTCCATGGCCTCTGCTCCCAGGATCCTTGGGCTGGCACCTGGCAAAGAGGGAAACAGCAGGTCACTATTCCCTGGGCTCTGAAGAGCTGTGTTGTCCTACAGGAGCTGCAAAGCAAAGCATCTGCTGCCCCCAGGGCAGGATTCTGAGCCAGAGCTGCTGCCTCATCAGGGACCCACCTCCTTCACAGAGCTCAGGGACAGACAGAGGGGTCAGTTCAGGCACATCTGCCCTGACTGTCTCACTTCTGTCCTGATCTTCAGTGACTCCAACAGGAGCTCTGAGTTCCTCTCCCTCTTTGACTCTGCATGTCCTGGGCTACAGACACCTGCCCATGGGGGGAGTGTTACTGCTAAAGAACCTCCCAGAAGACATTTAGCTGCAAAAGCAAAGTACATTTCAAGAATTCAGCAGAGTTAAGTGAAGCCCTCTCCTTTACCCCCCTACACACCATTCCTCGTGTTTCTTCCCTCTCCTCCTACTTTCATAGAATGGTTTGGGTTGGAAGGGACCTCAAAGCCCATCGAGTTCTGCCCCCTGCCATGGGCAGGGACAACTTCCACTAGCCCAGGTTGCTCCAAGCCCCATCCAACCTGGCCTTGGACACTTCCAGGGATGGGGCAGCCATAGCTTCTCTGGGAAACCTGTGCCAGGAACTCTCAACCCTCATAGGGGGGAATTTCTTCCATAAAGAATTTATACATTTGAATATATTCGTCATATATTCTGGGAATCACCAGGAGATTTCCCAGTGCCTCCACCCTGTTGCTGCCTCTGTTTCCTTGGCTCCTTCCCTACACACATGAACATGAAATAACCCGCTCAAGCTCCATCAGTTTTCCAAGGAATGCTGACAGAATTTAGTCAGACTCCCTGGAACAGTTGCTGTGGTTACTGCTGCCATTTTAGTTCCATCTTTTGCCTTTTACCAACAGTTTTTCCCAGCCTGTCGGAACGAAAGAGGGTAAATATTCTTCCCAAAGGTGCTGGTGCTTGTCATGGGTCTCATTTCAGTTTTGCACTGTCAGAGAGCAGCTCCCACATCTCCTTCTCCATGGGAGGGTTTCCATACCCAGCACAGGATGCCAGGACACTGCATTTGCCAGGAGTTCTCTGTTTTCCTTAATGCCACAACCACTAATCAAGCACAGGCAAACCTCTGCTTGGAAATGCTTCACCCCAGACCTGGGATCAAGCCTTGTTTAATTAAAACGTCAGCAGCACTGTAATCCTAACACCACTGCAGGCTGGGTTTTACACGTGCTGGCTCCTCACCCTCCTAGGGATTATCTCCTTCCCTCCACTACGCACAGAGCAGCCAAGTTAAATTTTAAAGGCCAGGGATGTATCAATGGCAGGACTGCAGCTCCTCCCCCAGTGAGCTCACAGGCAGCTCCTCCTCGCTGGGAATGACCGAGGGTTCCAGTTCCAGCGGCAGAGAGTCACAGACACGCTACACACGTCTATATATAGAGAGAGATACAGATACAGGTATAGATATATCTATCTCAGAGAATATCCTAAGGTGGAGAGGGCCTGTTAGGATCAGAAAAGTGCAACTCCCGGCCCTGCACAGGACACTAAAAATATGTATTTATTTATATGGATATATATATAGGTATAGATAGATAGATAGATAGGTATAGATATATATAGAAAGGAGGCCACAGAAGCCGCAGCAGTGACAGTCCCCTGAGCAAACACCCCTCGCTAAGGGCACACCAATGTGATGAGCAGCCCCGGGACTGGTTTTAACGCGGCCCGGCCCGCAGCAGCGCCCCCCGTGTGCGGGACCCCGGGGGGTACGGGGGGGACACCGGGAGGGTGCGGGGGGGACAGAGGGGTCAT
>VXBX01001803.1:71727-164705 GCA_013400415.1 Scytalopus superciliaris
GGGTCCCTGAGGGGCGGGAGGAGGAGGAGGAGGAAGAGGAGGGTGGCAGCAGCAGCAGCAGCAGCAGCAGTAGTATCATCCCGGGGTGCCCGCTGTGCGGTGACAGCGGCCGGGGCCTGCACAGGCCGCTCGGGACACTCGCCTCCCCCTTGGCTGTTTCATCACCGTCCCGGCTGTCCCAGATAATTCAGTTTAGCCTCGCACCCTCTGCCACGCCGGCCTGCTGCCGGGGTGCCTAATAACTGTTTTTCTCTCGTCTTTCCAGCCGCAGGAGCGTTCTCCACACCCCACGTTACCATGGCCACCCACTTCTCCAAGGATCAGGAGGAGAGAGTGCGTAGGAAATGGGTTGCGTGGGATATTGCTGTGACACGTGTCTCTGCAAAGAGGGCTTCCCGCTGTTACAGCTCCCGCAGCAGGGCACTGCTGGTATCCCGCAGCTTTTGGGAGCAGCCTGGCTGCTGGTGCTGCATTTCATGTGCTTTCGTACCTCTGTCAGTGGTGCAGGTGCTGTACAACAGCACAGAGCTCACCTTCCTGCCCAGAAACCTGGGGGACACCCAGCACTGACACACTGGTGGTGCTGGGGAGGTGCACTAATCCAGCTGTGCTCTCTTTATCACATGAGTCTCCTTTTAAGCTTTGGTTTTGTAAAATTAACCCCTGACCTGGCACGTGGTGCTCATAAACGATCTTGTAGTAAAGACAGGAGTGGTGGGTTGGTAATGGGGCGTGATAATTGCATGTAGGGTTTCTACTTCTCTGTATTGGGGTTTGTAATTCTCTATATTGGGGTCTGTCGTTCTGTGTATGGGGGCTTATCATTCTGTATATTGACTTTAAAACTCTCTGTGTGGGGTTTGTAATCAGTGCCAGCTCATCTATTGGTGAAGCGCGTCTCAAAGCCTGTCCGGGCTGGGCACATTCCTTGTCACCAGGGCATTCTGTCCCATCTCTCCCTCTCCCGTGTGCTCTCTCTGCTCACTGTGCTCCCTCTCCTGGCTGTGTGGTGTCCGCAGCTCCGGGAGGTGAAGGGGGACCTGTTCTCGTGCCCGGGCTCGGACGCGCTGGCGCACTGCATCAGCGAGGACTGCCGCATGGGCGCCGGCATCGCCGTGCTCTTCAAGAAGAAGTTCGGAGGCGTCCAGGAGCTGCTGGATCAACGTGAGTGGCGCCTGCGGGAGCTGCAGGGAAAGCCCAGGGTTCTGGAGTGGCTGTTTTAAATGAAATACCTTGATTTCTGCACTGTAGAGAAGAAGACGGGGGAGGTGGCCGTGCTGCAGAGAGACGAGAGATACATTTACTACCTGGTAAGAGTTGGGATGTCACTGGGCCACCTCCCTCTACACAAACTGTAACATCTGACGTCATGAAGGTTTTATGCCTGTAGGGGTTTTGGGCACGTTCATGGAATCACAGAATGGTTTGGGTTGGGAGAGACCTTAAAGGTCATCCACTCCCACCCCCTGCCATGGGCAGGGACACCTTCCACTAGCCCAGGTTGCTCCAAGCCCTGTCCAGCCTGACCTTAGACACTTCAGTGATGGGGCAGCCACAGCTTCTCTGGGCAACCTGTGAATTCTTTCCCAATATCCCATCCAACCCTGCCTTATGTCAGTGTAAAGCCATTGCCCCTTGTCCTGTCACCCTTGTAAAAAATCGCTCTCCATCTCTTTGGTGGGCTTCCATCAGGTATGGGAAGGGAGTTTCTGCAATGTTTGTCTCAACAAGAAGTGTTAGGTGTGTTACTCAGACATTGCTGGTTGAGGAGCAGCCAAGCTGTTCCTGTGCATGTATGTTTAACCTTTATATGGTTAGAACTGGCTGATAAATTAGAGTATTTTAAGCTGTGACCATATTGCTTTGTTCAAGTCTTTCCACAGCAGCAAATCTGGGTGGGGAGTTTCGGAATGTCATGGAATGTGTTTTGCAACAGACAGTAGTTTGCACTGGTCATGCCAAAGGCACAGCTGACCTCTTACATTTTGACACAGATTACAAAGAAGAAGGTTTCTCACAAACCAACATATGAGAACATGCGGAAGAGTTTGGAAGCCATGAAAGCTCATTGTCTGCACAACGGAGTCACGGACATCTCCATGCCCAGGTGAGGGAATCAGGAACTGGGATGTCAATACTTGGGTGTTTCATGCCTAGAAAGATGTTTGAGAGATGAGCCCCTGCTGTGAAGGAAGAATTCAAGTATCCACCCCTGGTCAACTCCTCTGTTCACCTGGGCAAATGAAATTTGCATTTCCCAGTGCACTTCAATAATGCCAAAACAAATTTAAGTTGTTTCCTTATTCTCACTGTGTTCTGTTGGTTTGTGGGAAGCTGAGTCCAGGCTACTTCAAACTGCAGCTGCTGCAAGGGCTGGTTTGGAGCAGCATGAGGCCATTCTACCTCTTTGGGTGTCTTGTCTTCCAGGATTGGGTGCGGACTTGATGGCCTGGAGTGGGAGAAAGTTTCAGCAATCCTTGGGGAAGTGTTTGAGAACACTGACATCAAGATCACGGTTTACAGCCTGTGAGCAGAAGAGTCAAAGAGCACCTTTTCCCCCACTGTAGGGGTGGAACCTCTGAACTGACGAGGGGGCACCTGCCAGGGGGAGCACATTCTGCATCCGGGTGTCGCTCACTGGAGTGACAGTGACAGAGGCTTTCAGCAGCAAAAAAACTCCACAGAAGTTAATTTGGGTGTTAATTAGAAGGCGGCGGCGGCGTTGTGGAAACGTTGAGGGTGTTCCCAGTCTGTCCAGCAGCCACCAGGTGTCAGTGGGACTCCACACAGCTCCTGCAGCTCCTGGGGAGAGAAACGGAGCCGCTGCCGCCGGAGAAGTTGTTTGGTTTCTCGTTTGGGTTGATGCTGATGAGCTGCCACAGGGAGCCCTGTCACTCCTGTCCAAGTTCTGCATTGTCCTACCTGGCACTAGTTCACTTCACCTGTTATTAGAGGTGTAACAGTTTAATTTCTCCCTTCTAGCCACAAGTAGGGTTTGATGATTTTGTGCTCACTGAGGATCATGCTGTGATGTTAAATAAATAGTGTCCTGCTGTTGGATCAGAGCTCATCCCTGTGGCTGTTCTGGGGGAAAGCTGGGGTTGGAGGGAATGCTGGAAATGTGTAAATACATCTTGGGGGTGTGTTTTATACAGTATCTATATAATTTATAGTTGGCAGAGGAGAGTTTTCTGAGAATCCGAATGGGGGAATGGCCCATGTGCTCTGAAAAACTCAGTGTGGAGTTTAAAGTTGGATTTTCATGGGGTTTTTGTTCACTGCGTTTGTACTTCAGGTGTTACATGTGGGTTGGAGTAACAGAAGCAAATCAGTAACACAACTAGTTCATCAGATCATTGGAAAAGACCTGATTTTGGAAAGTTTGGTCCCAGAACTGAGGGACTGTCACAGACAGTATCCCACCCTCCCACAATAACAAATCTTCTTGACTTCTCATACTGAATGCCCAGTAAAGTGCTGGGTGTGCTGAATAAACATAAAAATGGACATAACAGTTGGAAAGTTTGTGGCATAACAGGGACCCTGACTGAATTTCACTGGGAATGGAGTGTGTGGTGTGTTCTCTGGTCTCAGTACTGTGGGGTTTTTGCCTGATGCAAATCCTCTTTGTGTTGAAGAGCTCCCTGTCCTTATTCTTCCTGCTCCCTGCCCATCCTTTGTAAACTGGTGTTTGGTGGGGAGTTGCTGTAGCCGAATGCACAGCTGGGAAAAGTAAAGTTGGACAAAGAGGAACTCAAAGCATTGAGCTGTTCTGAGCAGACATCAAGGCTGCTCATAGATTTACTCTTTACACTTACTCGTGTCTGGTTTTTAACTGTAGTGACAAAGTTCCTTAGCTGGTGGCATCCCTGGGAGCCTGCTTGGGCTGGGCCACATGGAAAGTGGTCCTGGTCTCCAGTGCTTGTGTGTACTCTGGAAATTTTTTTGACATACAGTTCTCCCTTCTCAGCTACAAAATATTCCCTTTGTGGCTGTCCTGGGATATTCCAGAATATTCCACTTGTCAGGTTCAATTTAGGACCTCCTGCAAATAGAGAAGGAATAAACAGTGCTTTGCCTTTTGCAGTGACTTTATTTCACTTTGCTTTTCCCAGTTTTGTATCCCAAATATCATTGCACAAGGGGAGGAGGTGTTCAGTGTGTTTGAAATCAAGTTCTTGGGCTCCATCACAATTTAAAATAGAGCTGCTGGCCCTGAATTAAATCACAGCTCTGACTATTGAGAACAACAGAGGGAGAAAACCTCTTTTTCACCTTAGATTTCCTTCTTTTTCCCATTTATGAAGTATGGACTTTCTAATGCATTTATTTAACCAGCAGCTTTGTTCTAAGATCTTTTCCCATGAAGTATTCTCAGAATGTGATTCCATAAGCCTGTCCTGTAGGTCGCTGCCATCCCTTTCACCACAGCATGAGTTTGGTTGGGGCAGGGAGGGGGAGGAGCAAAATACACCCAAAAAAACCCAAACACCAAAGGTCTGTGTTGTGTATGTGTTCGTAGTCCCACAGGGCTTTGACTTCCAGAAGCTGGTTCTCCATTCTGCTGAAATCAAAGCTTTGGGAAGTGGGAGTGTCCCAGGTGTCCGGGTCTGTCATTTCTCTTCATGGCTCTTGTCTGAATAGGTCCTGGGGAGGGATGAAGAGACAGGTGAGAAGCTTTAAATGCTTTGCGTTTCATAGTTTGAATAGGTGACTCTTTGGCACCCCTTTAATCAAAAATCACAGTTTTGATTTCCTTTAATGGTGTTTTTTTATGAGGTTGGACTTTGTGGGGTGAGGGAAATCTGCTTTTCTCTACACTCCTCTCCCTGTTTCCACCTGTGTCCTGAATATCATCCATGTGGGGAACAGTGAGGTGCTCTTCTGGCACCTTCTAGCCCTGGTACCCTTATTCTGGAGCTGTTTACTCTGAGGGGAAAAAAAGCCAGTCTCTAAATCCCTTAGGAATGTGCTGGGGAAAGCCCCTGCTGTGTTCCTGCCCTGGAAGGGAAAAGTTACTGCCTGAGATTATTATCAATATGCACATACAGGTAAACCCAGTCAGGTACATCTGAGTGACTGTAACAAATTGGCTCTGGGTTATGACAGAACAACCTGAGTCAATGAGAGTTAATTTAACACGGGTAGATGAGTGACCAGGTGGGGAAACCCTCACTCACGGGAGCCTCAGTGCAGGATCTCAGCCAGCTTTTCCTCGTAGTACTGGAAGTTCTCCTGGATGTCCTCCCACGGCACGAACGACTTCACTTCCTCCCCTTCCTCCTGCTCCACAAAGTTCTGCCAGACATACTCAAAGTCTTGAGGCTTCATAATCCTCAGCTTGCAGCCGGCCGCCTTCATGTTCCGCAGGGCCGTCTGCATCTCGGGCTCTTCCCACATGAAGAGCCGGCCCACCATGATGGTGAGGCGCAGCCCCTTGTTGCGGCGCAGGGTGTCGGTGATGCGCTCGGCGCAGGTCACGCAGGGGCTGGAGGACACGTACCACGTCACGTTGTGGCGCGCGCCGGACTCGCACTTGGGCAGGATGGTGTTGAAAAAGGCCATCTCGGCGTGGGCGGCCGCGTGCTCGTCCTCCAGGTAACCCCGGGAAGTCACCGACTCCTTGCCCTGGGTCTCCACGACGTAGCACAGGAAGGTTTTGTTCCTGCCCGAGCTGTACTCCACGTTCCTGAACTGGAATTTGAAAAAGATGGCTGGGAGGCGTTCCCTGGGGAGAGGGCAGAGGAGAGAAATGTCTCAGAGGCACGTTTTGGATAAGGGTTGGGGCATTGGGTCAGTTCCTGGAGGGGACTGTGGACGAGTCGCTGCATCTCCTTCTACCTGTCTGTGCATTAAAAGATTTATGTGGTGACTTTGGTGTACTAAAATATCCAAGATCAAATCCAACCTTACTATGAAAAGGTGTGCTTTTCCTGCATTGTATCCTGCATAATGAGTGGTTCTTGGGTTAATGATTCTGTAATTAATGACTGAAGGCCAGCTGTGGTGACTGAGATAAGCCACCGGTTCCCTTGCTCCACAGCAAAGTCTGTAAGGCCACAATAAGTTGTTTTACAATAACATCATGTATTTAAATACATCAGAGTCACATGGAGCTCCATTCCTGATTTAACTCTCTGACAGCAAAGCAGTTACAGCAGCGAGGGGGTTGGGTCTGAGTTTTGATGAGGAGTTGAAGCAGCAAGAACTGCTCCGGGATGGATTGACTTGGAGATGGATTTAGTCAGCCCTTCCAGATGGATTTTATTGCTTATCTCGGCGTGTGTCTGAGATTATCTGGGATGTTCACCTCAAACTGTGCTCCCAGCAGCATGGAAATATACATCACTTCAATAAATAACTTTCCAATAGAGAATATAAATAACACTAAGGCAGCCCCTTCCGAAGCCTGACAACACTTTCCATGAAGAAATTCCTCCTGATGTCCAGCCTGAACCTCCCCTGGGACAGCCTGAAGCTGTTTTGTGCCCCTTGTTCCCTGGGAGCAGAGCCTGAGCCCCACCTGGCTCTGCCCCCCTGTCAGGGAGTTGGAGAGAGTGAAAATGTCTATGCAAAGTTCTTTCAGAAATTGCTTGCAGGCACTGAACTCCCACAATACCCTTGATATAAATCACCTGCTGTGACAACAGGCTGCAGGTGGCACGGCTCACCTGAGGGGATGGGAAGGCAAAAGTTGAAACCTTCATTGTCCAACTGCTCTGAAAAGTATCCTTAAATGGTGATTTCTAAATGCTGAAACCTAATTTATCAAAGTTTTCCCTGAGCAGCAGTGTTTTGTGACCTGTTAGATCGTATTGAGACAAAAGAAGATTGAAACTTCAAGGCAGAACCCTCAGTCTGTGAGAATCTCACTGGCCTGGACAAATGACGTGATTTAAGTTGCTGAAATCAGGTGGGCTGAGGGAACGAGCAGCTGCCCAACCTGATCCTGGCACTGTGTGTTGGGCAGGAGAGGAGGAGGAGGAGGAGGAGAACTTCTAATGAGAGAATTGAAATGTGGATTATCTGAATGCTGCTGTAAATGAGTAATGGGAACCAAGGAGTTATTTATCACTGCTGCAAGGAGCCTCATTTACACCTGGGGGAAGTGTAAATAAATGTGTCAAACATCAGGAAATGCTCACAGATTGGGATTACAGTCAACAAGGTCAGCGTTCAGCCAAATACTGGCCAAGAAGAAAAATGGGTTAAGATTCTTAAACAGAGTAATTGGCTTCCCAGTGCTTTTCCTGTAAGCTGCACTCCTCAGAGCTGTGAGCAGCAGCCTGAGAACTTGGCTGTGAGTCATGAGATGCCCCTAATCCCAGGGCTAAAACTGAAAGGACACGTAATTGGGTTTAAGTGCTTCCATGGTTGCAGTTGTGTGTATCCTCATCATTCACATAACTGGCTTGATTGGCTGAAAATTTGTAAATCATTAGAAAAATCCACACAGTGATCACAGGTCAAGGCCTGTCCTGATCTCCCAGTGTCCTTAAATAAAATGAAAGTAAAAGTCACTGGGGTTTCTGTACCTCTTTCAAAGATTCTGCTTCACTTCCTCACTCTCACCTTTCCAGGGTGGAAAATCCTGTCAAATCCTCTAACACTCGTGGCATTTCAATAAATAATTTAATTGCAAGATGATGCTGAGAAAGCTGTGATTAGCACAGATCCCTGGGGCTAGCAAGGAAGTTTGAAGATGCTGCTCAGATCCTCAGCATTTCTAATTGTAAATTGGCTGAAAAATCCAACGTCCCCCTTGAGATTCATTTTACTACGTGTTTTAAGTGTGCAGAAGTTGGGCCAATGGCTTATATCCACAATTTTTGGTGCCTTAGCTCCACTCCTAGCAGAGGGATGCGCTTTTCTTAAAAGCCAATTCGCAGACATTGTTATTTCTATGAATGTCTGTGACAGAGACCACAGAGAAGAAAATGGAGGGTTTTTTCACCCATGTACAGGAACGTCACAATTTTGTGACAGTCAGGGGTGCTGTCCTGCCTCACTCATCCTGGTCAGAACACTGGCCAAATTTTATCTGCAGAATCTTTCTTACCAGTGCCCACAGCACAGGCAGGAGGATCCCAAGGGGGATTTTAGAGCCTGGCCTGAGTTTTATGTTGCAGCAGCTGGAAGAAATCATGGGTTTGGTTTATTTACTGAGACCTGCCTTCGTGGCTGATAAGGGGAGAATGACATGGGGCATCTTGCCACTACTGCAGTGAGCATTTGGACACTTGGAGAGAGCAGATACTGAGGATTTTTCCTCCTTGCAGCTGTGTGTTGTGGCTGAGGGTTCAGCTTCCACCAGATCGCAGTGGCATCTGCCTTTTCCAAAGGCCAGGCTCACTGCTGCTCCACTGCCTTGAAAACTGCCTCTTGTTTTGGAGCCTTTCTGCAAGCTGGGCTCTTTTTGAAAGTCAGGTTCCAGCTGTGGCTGTGCAGCCCTTGAAACTGTGAACCTTTCACGTCTCTTGAAATATCTGTCCCTCAGGCCCATCAAGGAAATCAGCCATAGCGGGGGTGTTTTTCCTAATCCACAGGTAGAGAAACTCTCAGACAAGAGCCATTGATCACAGCAAGAAATCAATATTCAGCTCCCATCAAGGCCAATGCCTCCATCCCGATACCATCAGCCAGCAAGCTCAGGACTGCCTGCCCTGGGAGGGAACCAGCACTACAGTAACAGCCAGTCGATTTGTGTGCCTGCCTGGTTCGAATCCACCTTTTACAACTCAGCAAAACTATAAAAAAAAAATCCCACAGTAAATCTTAACCATCTAAGTACACTCAGAAATGCACTGGCAGAAGATGCTGCTTAATTGCCCACAATAAGAGCTGAGGCAGAGCCCTTTGAACATCCCCACTTCGCTCCCACCCCTGTATTTAAATCCAGATCTCTTACCCTGTCACAATTTCAAATGGTGGCAGGTCTTCCCTCTTCACCTTCTTCTTCTTGCCCTCGCCCTCCTCTGCATTGTCGGGTTCCCCGTTCTGGGCGTTGCTGGGCTCCTCCTGCTTCTCTGCCATCTTCTCCAGTACAGTGGGATTGAGTTATGGCCACTGGGAGAGAGAAAGAGCAATTTCTGAGAGCTCTGGGGGCGCAGGGAGGAGGGAAAACAGAGCTGGGAGTTCCTGGCCCAGGCACAGTTGTCAGGAACTAAATATGGAACAAAGCAGCAGCGACAGAGGCCGGTTGGGATAGGGTGACCCAGGGCTCTCTGGTGTCACCTCCTTCCCCCTTGCTTTCTTGAGGTCCTTTCAACAATCCCTCCTGCTCCCCTTTTAATTTCAAATTAAGTGACAACTTCGCTGTGGGCGGGGTAAGCAATGTGTGGAAAATCCTGGAAGCACAAGTGTGTATTTATCCGTTCCTGTGACAGACACCTGGCACAGGGAGAGCTGGAGCTTCTCCATCTCCTTCCTCTGCCAGTTGATCCTCTTGCTGACCTTGAAGAACCACTGGTTTGGCTCAGCCAGGAGGGGAAGGGGCCAGAGCCGTTTGGTTTGCTGAAAAATCCCTGGTTCTGGTGGATTTGAGCTCATGGAGCATCCCAGCATCAGTACCCAGAGGAGCAGGAGACCTGTGGTTCCTTCCACCCCATGCAGGGCACGGAACACGGGAGCTGGGCAGGGTGAAATCTCATTGTTGGAGCCAGTGTCAGAGCCTGCTGCTGTGAATGCAAGCCAGAACTTTCTCCCAGATATTTGAAAGTCAAATTGGAATTCACAGTGGGCAGCAGTGTTGGTTCTGTCCCTTGTTCTGTACTTCTCCTCCCTGTTATCTGATCTTTGATAAGTTCCCAGTGTCCTGGGATATCTCTGGGCTTGGGGGGGGATGGTTCTCTCTCTTTTTTCCCTTCAGGATTATAAGAAATTCTTCCAGTTTCTCACACTAAATTTCATTTAAATTTAGTATTAATCCCATGTGATCCAAGCCTAATGAAAACTTGGGTAAGGTTTTTCCCAGAGACTAATCCTGGTCATGCCACTGGGCAAAGGAATGGGAAATGTGTGGCTGTGCAGGAGTTGTGTTGGAACCAAAGCACATTGGAAATCAAATCTTCAGTATTGTGGGCTCTGCACTTAGCTCTGAACCCATCGCCATCACAGTTTGGATTAGTATGAAACAGTCAGCTGTATTTGACTGAATATTCAGTCAGGACTTAGCAGAAAACCCGGTCCTAGTTTGAGGAGGATAGACTGTATTCCATAGAAATCAAATAGGTGGGAATACCTGCTTCAGGGCCAAACTCAGCCTTTGTGATCCTGTTATAGTCAGCTTTTTAGAGGCTTTGGAGGAGCCTGCACTATCACAAAGTGGAATGAATTTATGACATTGGGCAGATCATTTATTATAATNAAACTACTATAATAGACAATTAATTCTGGCTGCTGTCTCCAGCTCCCTTGCTAACAGCCTGCCTTTCTGTGCTGAATATCCTTTGGAGCTTTTCCTCAGTTCCATCTTTAATGCAGCTTTTGGGACAGAGCACCCCCTTTTCCCTCTGTTTGCTGGTGATGAGGGCTGTTTATGTGGTGATTGACAGAGCACAGGGAGTTCTGTGACAACAGCCCCACCAAGGATTTGACAAGTTCCAAGACATCCTATCCATGGAACATATATTTTTCATGGTGCAGAGTTTTATTTATTTTTAAGCTTAAAATACTTTCCTGGAGGGCAGGTGTAGTGTTTTGCCTCCTGCGTGGTAACTACGCTCAAATTCCAGCTCCCCTGTCCTGTTACTGTCACCTCTGACATTTCAGGCGGCGCCTTTGGGGAGGGAAATCCTCTCTCAATGAGTGACAGCTTGTTTCCTTCTAGCCCTTATGCTCTAAAGCAGCATTCCAGCCCCTCTTCAGCCCCTCTGACCCACTTTTCTTTATTTTTGGAAGCTCTTGATGGCTGGGGTCCCATCTTTCCTGCAGCCTTTAGCTTTCACCAGCCTGACCCCTCCACGGCGTTCAGGGCTGAGCTCTAATCTAATCTGGGGAATGTGGCACCAAGACTCTCCCTCTCTCCAGCCTTTCCCCAGCTGCTTCCCAGCTCCTTGTAGGGCAGTGCATGGCATAGCCACGATCCTCCCCCCTGCAGCGTCTGCCTGCGCCAAAAATATAAAAGGGCACCCCGGAGCTGCTGCCAATCCGAGTGGGATGGGTGAGGGCTTTGATCAGTTCTGCTGGTTGTTTTCAAGTGACCCCAGCTCCCCCAGCATGTGCGTGTGTGCACCGGGGTGTGTGAGCTCGGGATTAGTGGCTGAGGCCAGCGAGGGAAGGTTTTTTCCATCAGCTTGTTCTGAGCAAGACCGAGGGCACGAGGTGTCCAGAGTGGCCAGGGCTCACGGGAGGGCCTCCCAGCAGACTCAGGTTACCTCAAATTATACACTTGCCAGCAGCATTTTTTTCAAGGTTTCCCTCCACCTGCACCATTCTCCAGTGATTTAATATTTTATGTCATTGGCTCTGAATTTTTTTTCAAAGAATCACAGAATCAGTGAGGTTGGAAAATCCCTCCAGGATCATCGAGTCCAGCCTGTGGCCGATCCCCACCTTGTCACCCAGCCCAGAGCACTGAGTGCCACGGCCAGTCATTCCCTCCCCTCCTGTCCCTGTTCCCTGGGAGCAGAGCCTGAACCCCCTGGCTCTCCCCTCCTGTCAGGGAGTTGCAGAGAGTGAGAAGGTCCCCCCGGAGCCTCCTTTTCTCCAGACAGACCCCCCCATAGCAGCAGGACTCCCTCAAGTTCACCTGGCTGTTCCCTTTCCCAAGCACACACACCTGCCTGCCAAAGCCCTTGCCAGGAAAAGGTGGCTTTTATGGCATTCTCTGGCCAGTGGAATGTTTTTTGATCGATGGGAGAGTGAAATCAGACCCTGGGGGTGTGAGTCATGGCTCAGCCCTGCTCTCTATTCCGAGGGGACAGCTGGTGGCACTAACAAAACGTCTCCTGGAGACATTGTCTGGCAGCAATCCCCCTCCTGCTTTTTCCAGCTGTAACTACCGCTACATGATAAATAAATAAACACTGACAGTGATGTGCAGGGGCAGCTTTCCCTCCTTTCCCTCCTTCCTGGAAGGAAGCCCTTGGGGGCTCTCACCTGTCCCTCTCCTCCGGCTGCAGGACCACAATGCCCAGGTTTAAAGGAAGGGGCTGGAGACACTTGTGTCCCACAGGTTTGACCCAAGTCCTGGCTACACCTGGGCTGAGGTGAGCCCTGGGGCAGGGACAAGTGATGCTCTCACCTCTGTACCTGCCTTATCTTCACAGCCAAACCCTCCCTGGCCCTCCAAGCCCAGCCCTCACCCCCCAGCCACACAAAGAGCCTTGGCAGGCACCGCTGCCTCCCCAATTAATTCAAAGCCCAACTGGGAGTTAATGACAGCTCCCAGTAGCACAACCTCCTCCCTGCTGGGCTGCTGCTGCAGGTTTCCCAGGAGCAGCTCGGGGGGGAAGGTCAACCCCAGCCTCCTGCAGGTGCTCAGAGCACAGGAATTTATGTCCTGCAGCAGCCGGTGCTGAGGGAGGGCCAGGGGAGAGCGGCTGCTTCACCTGCACACGGCAGCAAAGCCTCACTGGCATCGACTTGATGTTTTAACACAGCTCCAGACATCAGCAAATCAATTAAAGTCCCGTCCTGCTGCAGCCAGAGTGTTTTCTGGAACAGCTGGTGAATTATTGAATGAGACAGGGCTTGGGAAACGAGGCTGGGCTGAAAGGCAGAAAGGTGTTGTTTATGCACAAATCTTGTGGATGCAGCAGCCGGGGAGGTGATCACTGAGATCAAGTGCAACCATCAGTTTAATGTCAAATTGCCTTTCTGGAAAGAGTGGCTGTGGTTTGAAGGCAGGGTCATCACCAGACACAGTGACCCGGGAGGTGCCACGGCCCCAGGAGAGCTGTCCTCTGTCCTTTGACCACAACACATTCCTGACAACTGGGTGGGATGGTGTTTCCATTCCATGAGCTACTTTGTGGGGGCTCGACAAACACAAGTGTGGATGAGGCTTGGAGCAACCTGGTCTAGTGGAAGGTGTCCCTGCCCATGGCAAGGGGTGGAACTGGATGGTCATTAAGGTCCCTTCCAGCCCAAACCTTTCCATGATCCTGTGAAACCAGGGCCCCTTGGGGCCCACCAAGGCAGGGGCTGGTTTGGGGCTGCACTGAACAGTCTGTGTAAGAAATTCTCCAGATGACTTTGAAATGTCATTAAGGTTATTTTTGTGCAAAGGGGTTTAGCGTATCTGTTTAAACTGCAAATATACCAAACGATGCTTTAAATATTAATACAAGAGGGTGTTTCACTGAATTTAATTTTGCCAATTGATTTCAAGCTGTTCTGGATATCACATGCAGGAGCATTTGCTATTTTTGCTGCCTATGAGAAAAGGTAAGAGGCAAAGAGAAGCTCCTGCTGCACTTACAGGTATGATGGGAGGAGAAAGAACTGGAATGAAAACAAGAACAAGTCAGCCAGTCCCAGTAGCTGGAAAAATGAGGAGGGGAAACATGGAAAAAAAATCTATTAATCTTAATTCCAGTTTTCCTCTACCTGCAGAAAAAAAACGTGGGAAGAAGGGGAAATAGGACTAATAGATGAAAGCTGGTCAAATATGCATCCATCCATTTATTTAATTAGAAACGTTATTAAAATGTTGCAGGTCTGAACCAGATCTAGAGTCACCAATTTAAACACGATTCAAATAATTCTCTTCCCTTTCCAAAAGCAGATAAAGGCCCATTTAATTCCTCCCAGCCTCACTAGATGGCCCTGCTCATCCCTGTTTCTCTGGCTGTGCTGTTTGCACTGGAAAAGGTCGGGCAGAACACCCCTAAATAAGCTTTAACTCCAAGGAATCGAACCTGCAGCCAGATACCACCTTTGTTTGGGGGAGAAATCATCTCTGTTTGCCTGTCCTTTGGCACGTGAGTCTCTGCAAGACACAGATGCTGTAAATAAGTGCAGTGGTAAAACACACAGGTAGAGAATGCCCTGAAATATTTCTTTTTTCTTTCCATTTTTTAAGTAGATTTTGATCTCTCCAGTGCTGCTGGCAGGGCTTGTGCTTTAGGGTCCTGCCCCTGCTCACAACCTCAGCTGTTCCACAGCCTGTTCTCATGCAGGTTTTACCCAGGAGACCACAGCCATGTGCTTGCAGCAGCCCTGGGTAAAGATGTCCTGAGCCAGAAGGGAAAACTAATGAATGGGATCAAAATAACAGAACTGGATTTATTTATTCTCAAAAAAAAAAAAAGTAGTGGCTTGGTTTTATTAAAAGCAAATACAATTTATGTTACAGCGCCAGCTAAGCCCTCCCACCCCCATCCCGCAGGTCCCCTCATGCACCCCAATCTACAGCCAGCTGCCAGGAAGGAGATCCTTGTGCCCCTTTTCTTCACACATGGTGCTTTTAGCAATTAAAAATAATAGTAAATACTCTCTGGAGACAGTGAGATCTCAGGTTCAGGTTTACCAAGGGCCAGGATGAGGGATGGACAGGGACGAGTCTGTGTCTGACTGTCCTGGTTTGGTCCCATTGCTCTGGAATGCCTTGTATTTTAACCTTTCCTGATTAACAATATTCAGGAATGGAAGGACTCTGGAATGAGACACTTGCACGGCACTTGACAGACTTTGCGTGGGGCTTTTTGCCAATTATGTAGTTACAACCATTGAGGCAGTGGGAGCAAGTTCCTGAATTTTACAGACTCTTGCGTCTCTGTACTTAAAAAAAAATTAAGTATTTTTTCAAAGGCACTGATATTAGTTTTTCTGTTCTGATGAGGAATGGCACAGAGAGGTGGAAGAGAGGAATTTCCTCTGGGAAAAGCATTTGCATTCTAATCATTGCTTCTTTATCTTGGAGCACTGAGCTGAAGGAGTGTGATACTCCCCAAATAGAAATCAGAGCCCAGTCTCCTTGCACCAGCAGAACAAGACAGATCCCTGCTCTCTTGGCAGCTGACAGATAAAAAGTTAGAGGTATAAAGCACAAACCAGGTGATACATGAACATGAAGCAACTGCACAACTAGCAAAAAATCAAGTAATTCTTAAAAATGGGTGTGCACGAGTGAAGGGCATTTTTGTTTGGTCCCAGTAGAGGGGATGGGATTTACCACATGTGTGACCAAGCCCTGCTCTCCGGGGATGGTGGCAGTGTGGAGGGGTCTCCGGGTTTGCTGCCCTGAATTACACTGCATCATGAGATCCCAATTTAGCTGGTGGAATTTGACCTGATGGCATTAAGGGCAGGGTAGCCCCCAAACTCAGCAGTGCTGGAGAAAACAGTTTGCGGGTTAAGGATGCCCAGGTACTTTGAAGGAGCCCGTGAGTGCATCATGCAAACCTTTTACACAGCCAGGGTGGAGGTGGGAGGAGGAGAAGGACACCCCAAAATGGCCCCCCCCAATCATTAGATCTTGGTTCACATCAGCGTAGTTTAGTTACACAAAATGCCTTCGTTTAGTCATTCTTCCCCGTTTTCTGCTCGGGGTTGTCCTTCCAGATGCGGATGGTGAGGCAGGTGGCCATGGCCAGCCAGCCCAGGTACGGCACCAGCAGCAGCGCCGCCACCTTGTTGATGCGGTACCAGGAGCACAGCGTGCCTATGGCCAGCCCATCCAGGCACAGGATGTCGATCAGGGCCTGTGGCAGAGAGAACACGGTGACTCCGGGGCTCGGGAACACGTCACAGCCCTCCCAGCACGAGTACAAACCATCCTGGGACAGGTGGTGGGGTGACACAGGAATGGGGGATGCTCAGCGCTGAGGAGTCACCTGGAGTGATCCTCAAGCCCAGGAGCTTGGCCCTGAGCTCTAATCAGTGAGATGTGAATGAGTCACACCAGGAGCCAAGACTAATTAATGTTCATTTCTCTGTTCATTACTGAATTCCACAGATTAGCATCCTGTTTAAGGCCATCAGTGTCCCCTTCTGCTGACAGCAGAGAACATGCTCATGGTCATCCCACGGCCGTGGTCACTTTCTAACTGTGCCTTCCACCCCCAGAGCGACAGAATTCAGGTGGAAACACAAGTGTCTGTGTGTGTTTCCATCAGCTCCAGGCTCGGCACCTGAGGCAGTGCCCTGTGCCGGGTGTGGCAGTGCCCCAGCCCCGCGCTCTGCACATGGGCTGTGCTCGATAAGCCCCTCGCAGCTGCTCCCCGCAGGGACCGTGACTCTGCTGCTCTGGCACAGGGTGTGACACCCCACAAAGGACTTATCTCTCCCCCTGGACCCTTAACTGGGAGGTGCAGCCCCGGCCCCATCCCCCGATCTGTGCCCACCCCGGCTATCGCAAGCAGGAGCAGGGCGAGGGTGGAGGGCTCTGATACCATTGTCTGGGGCCACGAGCTCCGTGTCTGAGCAAAGGCTCCTCTTGCAGCTCCTCTGCACAGCTGCATAAATGTTGGTGAGATACTCCAGCCACCCCAAAGCCCCTTTGGTGGGCAGAGCCCGGCAGGTGATGGAGTCAGGGGCTCTTACCATGTTCAGGTTTCGGGCACCGAAGAAGAAGGGGGGCCAGGCCCAGTTCAGGGCCAGCTGAGCCCCATAGAGCCCCAGGGGGACGATGGCTTTGCTGCTGCAGCCGCCCAGGTCGCTCCACACCAAGTAGGAGGCGTAGCTGTGGAGAGGGACACGCGTTACTGTTTGCAGGGAATACACCCCTGAGGGAGACAGTCTCTCATGTAAGAGTGTTTCCCAACAGCGATTGACAGTCAGTTTGCACAACAGCAGCATCCAGGTCAGGCCCTGATCTCTGCTCTGTGTGACAGTGACAGGACCCAGGGAACGGGTGGAGCTGTGCCAGGGCAGGGATAGGATGGATATCAGGGAAAGGTTCTTCTCCCAGAGTCTGGAAGGGCTGCTCTGGGTGTGCCAGGGACAGGACAGGGGCAGCAGTCACAGAACTTACCCCATGCCCGTGTACAGGATGGTCCAGGCAACAGGGAACATTTTGCGGGATGGACACCAGGAAGGTTTTTTCAGCTTTTCGTACCAGGCAGGTATTTCCTTGCGATTAATGAACCAGCCAAGGAAACTCCCGACGTGAGGCAGGACAGTGAACCCAACAGTGTAAGCCCACATCCTTCCTCAGTGGCTCCAAGTCACCTTTGCCTGCTGTAAGTTAAAAACAGAGTATCACTTTTAAATATGTTTTTTTCCTCCTTTCATCCTCTAATTGTTCATATTCCAATCCCTAAGGCAGAAGTATTTAATACTGTGCTCAGCTCTGCTGCTGGCCCCCTGCAAGCAGGTAAATTGAGGCACAAGAATAGTTTCCTAATTTGCTCACAAGTATAAAAGGAAGGGAAATTTGCTTTAATAATTACACAATATTCCCTCACAAGACAGGATAGCACAAGGATACATCCAGCATTCCTTCTCTGTCCCGTACTTTCCCCTGCCTTTAATCTCTGTAGAGCTCTGAACCTGCCACTCTTCAGTCCTCCTTCCTTCGCTCTCAATATTCACCTTCCCTCTGGATCCATTAAGGAATTAATCCAAATTAGCATTCATCAGGGATAACACGCAGGATTCACCAGGAGCACAGCAGGTTTGTGCTGTCAGCACAAGTACAAAATGCACCTGGGAAGGTTTGGGGGTCAGCAATGCAAGAGGAGAGGAGCAAGCACATAGAATTCCCTCAGCCAGGAAAATGTCCTGGATCCCTGAGCACTGCTCAGTGGAACAGGGAGCAGAGGAGAGGACTGACCTGCACAGGCAGCTCTGTTTGGTATTTCAGTTCACAATTAATGCTCTGCCATGCCCTGAGCTAATTGTTATTATTATCATCACACTACAACGTGTTTAGGAACAGTACAAGCCAATTCACCCCTCACAAAGGAAAAGCACCCCAGACACCATCTCTAACCAACAATTCCTTTACCAGACAATATATAGGGCTATAAAAGTATCTACAGAACCAGGAAATAACTGAAAACTGAGAAAAATAATAACTTAGTTCTGCTTTAAAGTGTGAATCAGCACCCCTGAGTTCTGTTTCCTCCGCATGCTACAGAAAATGAGAAAAGTAGATTTCCCCCAACTCCTTTGTAGCTGCCACACAAACCTACCAGGATCTTGGAGGGTTGAAAATGACCCAACACTGTTACAAAACCTCATTTTGCCTCCCAACTGTTGTACCTGAAGGCGCAGGGGCTGTATGAGCCTTACCGTGTGTCACTGCCTTGCTCTGCCTGGCCCAGGGAAGGGGTTGGACATCCAGGACCAGCCTCGTCCCCGCTGCTGGTGCTGCCCCAAGTGAAGGAATTGGCAGCTGAGTTTTACCCAAATAGCAGAAAACAGGGTGTGTGTGTGTGTGTGTGTGTGCTGGGGCTGGGTCAGATTACAGCGGGGAGCCCAGACCGGGCAGAGTTACTGTGGATTTGGGGGTGGCTGAGCAACCAAGCGAGGGCAGGGCTGGGTTTGGGGCTGACCCCACAGGGATGGACATCCCATGCTCTTGGCTTGGTTTGGGGACCTGCCGGTCAGGGGGTGGCTGGAGAGGAGATGGTGGGGCACCTGCAATCTCCCTGGGGATGTGAAAGTACAAACCAAAGTGTGTCACATGCAAAGAGACGTGGTGATCGTACAAGAGCTTTGCAGGAGGGATCGGGGCTGTGGCGGTGGGAATGCTGGGCCCCTTACCTGGATTCACACCTGCTGATCTATCCCACCTGAGGACCCATCCCAGAGTGTGGTGTGGGCACAGGGCAGGAGCCTGCTGCACATGTGGGGCTGTTCCTGTCACATTCACGGGGTGTCCCAGCCAGCCTGGACCCCCAGACCTTGGTCAACACAGCAGTGATTCACCAGGTGCTTCCAGGGGCCACCTGTGCACTGGCCCTTTGGCTAAAATTCCCTGGAATCTAAAATAAAGACATTACACAAGCATGTTAAATGGAAAAGAAAAAAGCTAGAAATCAATTTCCATTAGGGAGCAGTCAGCAATGGCTGGGAAATGAAACACTAATTCACTGCAGTTCTGGGTCATTACCTGGATTTCATGGCCAGAGGCAGCAGGGCTGGCTCCTCACAGGATGGGATATTGCTGGTATAACATGAACCAGGGAAAGCTTCTCTTTTATTGGGCTCACAAGGAAATTATTTTTTGTGGGAGGAGAAAGAAAGGAAAAAAAATGGTGTAAAGAGCCAGATTTTCAGCTGGCATAAATCCTGCCCTGCCTTTGCAGGGCTGGGTTTGTGCAGGGTAATTACCACTCCAGTGACAGATGCAGCACTCATTAATCACATCACAGCCACCTGCATATTCTTCCAGAGTCTGTTGCTATTTGGGATTGGAAATGTGTATCATGGAATGATGCAGTGACTATAAGTGCCCGAATGGTTTCCACTGGAGTCAGGCACTGCTCTGCTGCAGAGTTCAGCACACGCTGCCTCCACCACCCTCTGGCAACTCTGTCAAAACCACAAAATTCAACAGTTTTTAGCTCATAATATTATTTCCCCTGGGCGTGAGCCCAAACCCATGATTGCTGGTTGGCTTGGCAGACAGCAGTTGTGTGCCCAGGCTGGTTGAGAGTCTAATGTGCTGCAAGAATGAGAAACGAAAGGTCAAATCACAAGGACCTGGTAAATCTGGGATGCAGGGAATGCTGCTGCATGATGGGGCAATAGCAAATGGGAAGAGGAAAAAAAGAAGCAGAAGCATAAAAGTTGTGCATTGGTCCAACTCGACCTTTAGAGTAAAGAAAGGGATCAGTGAGTCGTAGAATTGTGGAATGGTTTGGGTTGGAAGTGAAGCTGAAGATCACACAGTTTCCACCCCCTGCCATGGGCAGGGACACCTTCCACTATCCCAGGTTGCTCCCAGCCCTGTCCAACCTGGCCTTGGACACTCCCAGGGATGGGGCAGCCACAGCTTCTCTGGGCAACCTGTGCCAGGGCCTGCCCACCCTCACAGGGAAGGATTTCTTCCCAATTTCTTCATGTGAAGACATGAGGTGCATGAAAAAATGGGATGAAATAATATGAGATTTGCCCCAGGGGCTCCCAGCAGGCTCCCATTCCCTGGGCAGGTGTCTGTCTCCTGAATATGAGGATGTGGTGCCTGGCTGGTCTGGACCCATGAAGAGCATCTCTTATGGTGTTCGCTGGGTGGTGATGAAGCTGAGGATGGTGGGCAGGTCTGCAGGAGACAGAGGGAAGCAGAAAGACCAGGATCAGGTTTGGGAAGAGGCTTTGGTGGTACTGTCAGTGCTGGAGTGAAAGTGAATTTACCTTTGGCATGAGCCCGTGCACCAACATCCCAAGGTGAGTGTGTCGTGTCCCTGGGCTCCCTCCTGTCCTGGGCATGTGCTGGAGGGGGGAGCAGTGCCAGAACACTCCAGAAAGGCTTCTTCCAGCGCAGTGCTGGCTTTCCTTGGATTTACGTCTCGATATTTCTGGTTTGAATCATTTTACAGTAATACAAGATGAGGTAACGCTGCCTCACAGCGGAACCATCTCCACCCCGAGCCTTGGAACGCTGTGATTTTTGCAGCCCCATCTCTGCTGGGTTCGGGTGCTGCAGCATCGCTGCGGAGCGTCTGCACCGAGGGGCACATGGCACAGCTCAGTTACACAACGCTGTTTGTTTTCCTCTTCTTAGCAACCTCCGCACGTTGTCCCGAGAGGTTCTCAGCCCATGCAAGATTAATTGCTCAAATATAAAAGCCCTGTTAACCTGAATATATTATTGAAAACCAGCATATTTCAATCTGCCCTAGATTTGAAAATAGAGATGCCGGGTCAGCTCCTGGCATAAATCTGCAGAGCTCCTGGAAACCAGCGGAGCTTCCCTGATTTACATTGGCAATAAAGGCGTCCTGGTTCGGCTGCCGGGATGGGACTGGGAGCGGGAGCTCACCCGGCTGCCACCAAGGACAGGGGAGGGACCTCGTGGCAGCCACTGCCCCCTGAGCCCCTCGGACCTGCCAGCCCGGCCTGCAGCACCAAACATTGCATTTTACTGTGTGAAAGGTAAAAAACAAACCCAAACACCTGTCCCTACTTTTATTTCTAATATTTTTAAAAAGAATTGTCTTTAAAAGGTTTTGGTGATGTTGAAATAAAAATTCTGGATAATATGAAATAATACGGGCTTTTTCTGTGTGGGCTGAGGTGGGTCTGGGCTGGCTGGTGCAGGAGCCCACAGCCCTCAAAACTTAAAGGCAGATTGCTCAGTGAGCTGAATTCCCACCCTCTCACACTAGAGGGAATTTTCAAACAGATCATTTTTAGGATTGAAGTCCAGTTTTGGTGTGTTGCAAAGTCGTGCCTGCGGGACAGGCTGTGTGTTGGGGCACAGGATCCTTTCTCCATCCTGGTTACAGCGAATCCCAGAAACAAACTGTTGTGAGACAAAGAGCAGAAAAGGCTCCTCAGTTTTTTAGGGCTCAACCCTGGATGTCTTTTCGCCATCGGGGAGAAGCAGGAACCCTTCAGTTCCTGCAGCTCCCACCGCCGGGGCTCTGCATCCCCCAGGGCTGCTCGCTGTGAGCAGAGGGTTTGGGCCGAGTTTGAGGCAAATCGGGGTATTTGGGCTCCTCCTGGCACTGCCTGTTTGCCGAAGCGGCTGGCGGGGACTGGCAGGGGTTGGCGGAGCTGCCGCCTGTGATAACGTCGGGGCACGGGCTCGCCCTTATCTGCCCGCAGAAGCTGCACCTTTGCGAGCACAGGAATAAATTCTAACGGCTCGGCTCATCCCCTTCCCTGCTGCCAGGAGGAGCTTAGTGCGGGGCCGGGCGGAGGACTGCGAGCAATTAAATTCTGCAGCTTAACAAATTACCGCTCTCTGGCTGAGCCTCTTTAATTAACCACGCGCGCACGCCCAGCCCAGCACTAATGTGACAGGAAATATTTTGCTTTCGGCTCCCGTGACCAGCAATACCTGTTTGCCGGAGCGCTGGGAGCACTGGTGGTGACCCGGAGTCAGGGGGAGCCCCAAACGCGGGTGTCCCGGCCAGGCTGTGCCACGGGATGCTGGCAGTGCCAGGGTGCTCCGTGGGGATGTGCATGTCTGTCTGTCTGTCTGTCTCAGAGGACTCAGCCCTTCCCTCGGGATAAAAAGCCACAGGAATGGTACAAAGCCCCTGGCAGGGGGTTGTGCAGCCGCGGGATCAGCCTTATCCCCTCTCAGCTGCTCAGCTCTGCAGCTCGCAGCCCTTGTGCCAGTGTCAGACTGGGGGGCGGGCTTGAAGCGAGCCAGAATAAATAGTGTTCGCCAAGGACTTTATGGGGCCTTAATAGAGCAGTTTAAACGGCGTTTCAAGGTCTTTCCTACACGGCAGAGTTAATTGAGAAAAGCTATTGCAGGTTCAAGAGAAGCGCTCACTTAAATCAAGTTCACTTTCATGTGCTGATGTGCCCTAAATTATACCAGGACGCGTTTCCAGCCAAAAAAAGGCTTTGAAGTGAGAGTGTGATGTCCACCAGGTACAAAATATTGGGGAAAAAGGTTTTCCTGGGTACTTTGAGAGGAGCACCAGAAGCTGAGGGGCAGCACTTACCTCCCTGGAGCCTTAAAAAAGCAACAGAAAACCTCTGAACCCTGAGCTGGGTTTTCTGCAGCTGTAGGAAGAGCTCTCAGGTATTTCCCTGTCCAGAGAATGAACTGGGAAAGTTGGACAAGCACCAGCACCAGGCAGTGACTGTGAACTCCAGGAGACTGGATGCATCTCTGCTCCTGCACACAGCCTGGCTGGCTCGGCCTCCTGAGTTATACATAAATAAACACATATATTTATGTCCTGTCTTTCCCTCCTGCAAATGCAGCATTGCAGAGCTGGCAGTGAGAGGAATTTGGGGGCCTTCTCAAAAAATCTTCCAAGTCTGGGGGTCTGTCAAGCCCTTGGTTTTCCAAGGGCTCAAGGAAAACAAAACCTGAAAATAAGCTTTGTTCAGGAATTAGGGAAGGCAAGAGCCAGCCTGCAAGGCTCTCCTTGCTGGTGATTGTGGGGAAGGAAGGGACCAGCTGCCTTGGATTCTCAGTGGAAAGAGTCTTCCAACCTAATTTGTTAATTCAAGGCTCCCACAAGACCAGGAAAGCAATATTACCCTAAACCTGCATTTATTGCAAAAATCAGCACAAGATTAGATTGACTGAGAAACTTAAATCAAAATATTTCTGCTGTTGTTTTAAAGGAAATGCCCACTTTACTGGGAGAATAAACTTCTTTCCTGGCTGCTTCTTTTTGGTCTAAATATTTATGCTGAGAACCATGAAACTGTCAAAATGCATCAAAACAATGCTTGGAGAAGGTTTTCTTTGGAGAAAAACTGTGGGGGGTTGTGTGTTTCTTCAGTCTTAGCAGAAATGGAAAGTGAAAAGGTGAAAGAACACTGGGACCAGAGGGAATTCTGGCAAAGGGAAATTAAGGTAAAGATTCTGCAGAAAACCCAGGGCTTATTAAAGGAAGAGAAACCACAACACTGGGAGATATTACAAATGGGGGGGGTGTTTTCATTTATTTGTGCCCCTTCTTAAGCTGCACCAGGGGAGGTTCAGGTTGGACATCAGGAGGAATTTCTTCATGGAAAGGGCTGTCAGGCATTGGAAGGAGCTGCCCAGGGAGGTTTGGAGTCCCCACCCCTGGAGGTGTCCAGGGAGGGCTGGACGTGGCACTCAGTGCTCTGGGCTGGGGGACACGGCAGGCATCGCACTCAGGTTGGGCTTGGTGATCTTGGAGGTCTTTTCCTGCCTCAGTGATTCTGGGATTCTGGGATCCTTTCCTGGAGTGAGCAGCTCCAGCCTGGTTGTTATTCCTGGTTAGGAGCTCTGTTGGGGTTTGGTGGGGAGGGAGTACCAGCCTGGCCTTTTTCTTTTACTTGTTTGGTTTTTTTTCCAGATGTGGGGATATGTGACACACAGATGTGTGAGCACAGTGACCATCCCATCCTGCAGCCCCTCTGCAGAGCTGCAGCCAGCTGAGGGACAGCAGCAGCAACAAATGGGTGAGGGAATAGCAAAGACGGGGATGCAGCAGGAACGCTGCTGCCAGAACCAAATGAGCATCTCTGACTTTTTTAAAAGACAAGGCTCAGAGTCTGAAAAAGCTGCAGAATGCCAGGGTTTCTCTCTCTGGGTCTGCCTTTCCCTCCTCACATGTGCCAACTGCTAAAATGACTCATTTCTCCTTAGAAAGCTGCCTGCTCCTTGGCACAGCCCTGCTGTGGTGCCCTCATGGTGTGAGTGCTTCATTTTTAGGGAAACGCAGCTGATCCCTGGTTGTTCCACACGTGGTCGTGGTGTAGCTTTTTGCAAGAAGATCCCAGGTAAAAAGGGCTGTGAAACACCTTGTGCTGCCCTGGGGTTCAGGGTGGGTGTCCCCCGAGCTGGGCAGGGCTCATCCCGGGTCAGGGTTCTGAGCTTTGATCCAGGCTTTGCAGGATGAGAATAGAACAACCCCACTTAAACCTGGGTGTAAATCCCCCCACGAGCATGATCAACACAGGGTATATGCCAGGGGCCTTCCTCAGCTATTCCCATGGGACAGCTGATGGGCAGGGACTTGGCTTGAGCAAATGGGATGGTGTTTTTGGAGAAGGGGAGTTCTGGATCAGGAATGTGACTTGTGTAAGGGCAGTGTTATGGTTTGGGCTCCTCCGAGGGCTGGTGTAAGTAGAAAAATGGATTTATTGCTTTCTTTGTGCTGAATCAGGACTAACTTTAATAGAAGTGGCTTTGTCTTTACAACTGATCCATCCAAGGGCATTGAATTACTGAGTATTCCCCAGAGACAGGTATGTTAAGTGGTACATGGAGACATGGAACTGCTCTGCCAGAGCTCTGGATACCTGGACACACTCCAGCCTTGATCCCTGTACGGCTGCCAGGAGAGCAGAGCCAAGCCCAGTGCCATACATGGCACAGCAGCCACGTGTCAGAACAGTCCTGTGTGCTGGGACAAGCTCCTCTCCCGTGTCTGACTGACAGATGAACCTCCAGGGTTTTCTCCTCCTGAATTTGCCCAGATCACTGTGATCCATGGAGTTGCTTGGGGAAAGTCAGGATGATTTGCGAATAAGGAATAACTTGCAGAAGACTCCTCATCTCTGGCTGCCAGTTCACAGGATGGAAAAACATGCTGGCTCAGGGAAGGGTTTGCTGGAATCTGTTCTCAGAGGCTGCTCCAAAGGCCCTGCTGCTGCTGGAGGGGCTGGTGCCAGTCCCTGTCAGTCAGGGGCTTGTGCTGCAGCTCCTGTTCCCTTCAGCCAGGAGATCAAGGTCTGCTCCCTCCAGTTCACCTGTGCCAGTGCAGCAGGTCCCGGGTGGATTCCCACACACCAGGGGCAGAAATGATGTGTGAGATGGATGAATGGATGGGAACAAACCCTGGGGAGGGAGCAGATCCTGCCATGGCAGTGACAGTGGGCTGGATCCCAGCCAGGGACTGAGGATCTCCAGGCATGTGCCAAATGAGAGGAACATGCCTGGCAGGGAAGGGTTTCTGTTTAAAAAATGAGGGTCATAAAACCAAGTGTGTTTTCCCAGCTCCTGCCCACTTTCATTCACTTCATGTCCTGGAAATTATATAGAAAAAACCTTTATTTCCACAAAACTCGGGTGTTCTGGAGTTTGACCCACTTTTAGCGAAAAGGCACTTGAGTCAAATACCAGTTCTAGATCTAAATTGCCACCAGATCTTGGATTCTGGTTTAGGGTCAATCTCATTTGAATGGCCAAAGGCAAATACTGCAAAAATATTGTGGCCTTAATTATTTTTTTTGTAATTTAATTAGGAGCTTGATCTGGGTTTGGGGCAGGACACAAAGTGGATTAGGGGAGCAGCTGGCTCTTTAATTAGGGCCATTTCTCTTTCCCTAAAGTTGACCCTTTGCTTGCCCAGAGGCAGCAGGACAGCCCCAGCCTGGCGTCGGGGTGGGGGCTGAGCAGGTCTGGGCACAGGGATTACTGGGAATACTCTCCTCTTGCTGGAATCCCACTGCAAAGATCCCAAAGTACCAACTGGGAATGGTGACACGTGGCTATTTATGGAGACCAGGGAGTGGGGTAAATATTTATTCAGATTCCAATGCTTAATCTGCCCCTGGTGAATTGTGTGAAAATGCTGAGCCCCTGCTCCTCCTGCAGCAATTTATATCCAGAGCCTCCATCTCCTCTCCTTCCAACACTCCAAACACATTCCCCAGGATTAATTCTGCAGAAAACGGGCATGGCCTGGGTTCAGACCCTGTGGCACCGTCTGGCCCCAACCATCCAGGCAGGCATCCTGCCCTCTGTCTCATTTTATCTGTGTGGCATTCAGAAACCCAAACCCAGGGACCCCGGCGTGGTGGGACAGGGCAGTCACTGCCCTGCTGGACAGACCCTGTGTGGTGACACGGGCTGGGGACACGGAGACGGAGCCGTGGGCTCACCGGGATTCATCACGGAGCGAGGGCAGCCGAGCTGACCTGCCTGGGCACAGCAGAGCCACCCCACAGGGTCCCACAGCAACCCTAAATCCTGCCTGTTCTCAGCCTACCGGAACAGATCCTAATTGAGGGTGAGCCCTGGAAGGCTCTGGAAGGATCCTCCATGTTTACCTGCTCAGTGCCTCGCACAACCAGTCACAAACTGGGCTCCACTGGGAGGTTCAGCCCAGCCCCAAAGCTCGAGCTGTGGTGCTGGAGGGGGGAGGCAGCAGCAGTGGGTGCAGGATGGGGTGATGTGGCAGAGCTGGGGAATGTCTGGGGGGGGCTCAGTGACGAGGGACACAGTCCCAGCTGTCCCAGCATCGTCCCCCAAGAGCCGCCCAGAGCAAGGAGCGCAGCTCCTGGAAGCTCCTGCGAGAAAACCCTCCACACAGCCCGGAGATAAGTTCACGCTCCATGTACCACTTTTATTTTTACATACATTATATAATTTAAAATACAGAATATTTGTAAGAGAAATGTTTGTCAGATAAAAGCAACCCACAGTGACCCACACAGCCCCTTGGCTGCCGTCTAAAGGTGACCTGCAGACAGCTCCTACCCCATCTCCCTGCTGCTGCTGGCACGACCTGTCTTCCTCTCCTCTCTGCCTGGAGAAAGGAGTTTGTACCTCTCCCTCCCTTTCAGAGTCAGCGCAAAGTGTCCTTTACTGTCACTCACCCTGTCCCCCTCCTGCAGCGCCGGGAGAGAGCTGGGTCCTCCTGGAGGGCTGGGCAAGGAGCTGTGGGGACACTGGGAATAAGGCAGGGAGGAGCCAGAGCTAATTCACAGGTGTAAAACCTCCCAGCGTGAGGAAGGGCTGGAAGGGAGAGGAGGTTCTGACCAGCAAAGAGCTTGGGCAGACTCTTCCATCCAGAAGGAAAAAGCTGGAAGACTAAAATGAGATTTTAAAAAGTGAGATTAAAAACGGGTCAGTAAATGAGACTCTTCCTTTGGCCGAGAGGCACCAGGAGCTCCGGGCACCCCAGGCTGTGGCCATGCAGTGACAGCACACAGCACCACACACCAATCACAGAGTCCCAGTTCAAGCTTTTTTCCATTAGTTCACCAGTGCTGGGAAGGCTGGGAGATGTGAGAGCAGAGGGAGGCAATGCACTGAGGTCCTGAGACAACCCTCCCTGCAAATCCCCTGAGAAAATGGATAAAATGAAAACTTTTCTTTGTACAGCACCTAGTTCAAAGTTCTCTTCTCTGACCTGGTATCCCAGACTTCACTAATGCTCAATCCTCTACCATAAATATGAAAAGTTTTCTTTATTTGAAGCCTGCTGGCTATACAGCTGCATTTGGTTTGCAAGGGGAAACACTTTATCTGGGAAATGACAATAAATTATGAGCAGCAAAAGCTCTCCCCGCTCTGTTAGAGTTCCTGAAGTGTGTCTGAAGTAGTGAATAAAAACTGATGTGCTGGGTTGTTTCCCAAGGACCTCCAAAAAGTCCTTCTGGAGACACAACCCAAGCAGAGAACCAGCCAGGAGGACAATGATTTGCCAACAGAGTGTCTGATTAAGAGAAAATGGAAATAACGATTAGTAGTTCATTTTCATCGTGGCAAAAAGGCTCCATCTGGTGGTGTTTGCACCCAAAAAAAAAGGGAAGGAGGAGGGTGGGAACTGCAGATCATACTGGTTAGACTGGTTCACAGCAGAGAAGAGTCTTGAACTTGAGGAAGCCTCAAGCTGGGAGAAGGGGTGGCACGATGGGAAATGCCAAAGTTGTGTGTGGATAAATGTGAAGAAATGCACGTGCAAGGGCACAAATGAGCCAGGTGGGGCTGCCCAGAGTCAGCAGGGACAGGCCAGGGGGGAGCTGTGCTGCACAGGGTAAACATCAAAACAGAGATAGATAAAGAGGAATAACATAGTAAATATTTTGATGCCTTTCTATTAAGCATGGTCCAGAGCATTCCCACCAGGGAAAGGGATACTGCAGGAACAGGGGCAAAATCATAAGCTCAGAAGGACCTTGATATGGAAACAGGTTAAAAAGTTTGCTATTCAGTTAAAAAGAGGCAGGAATAGGAGGGATGTGAGTGTTAAAAAATTAAGGCTGGTCCTGCCTGGGCAGCTGCAAGGGGAGAGGAGGGAGGTGTCAGGGAGAGGAGGGAGGTATCCTGCCTCTGAGCTCAGGCAGGACATGGAGTAACCAGCTTAAACTCCCTATTTTGCAAAAGTCAGGAATCTTCAGGATGGGGGAGAGGAGCTCCCTCCCTCTCCCAGAAATCACACTCAAGCATCATCAGGAAGGGAACAAGGTCAAGTCACTGCCCTGTCCTGGGGACAGCCAGGGCACAGAGCTGGTCCAGGGATGGGATGGGGTGGGATGGGGTGCAGCCCCAGTGCCTCCCACTGACAGCCAGGGATGCCAGCTGGCCACAACTGGGCCACTTCAGGGAAGAGCTGCCTGTCCCCACCACAGAGCACCCACAGGTTTTCAGTGTTTGGAAACCTGCTGGTGCTTTCCAGATGAGCTGCCACAGAGCCCCTGAGCTCGTGAGGGGCTGTGAGGCTGCACCCCAGCCCTGCACCCCCTGAGCCCTGGGGAACTGCAGGGGTCCCAGCCCAGGCTGGGACAGGGAACACCTGCCAGAGGATGGGCAGGTAGACAGTTGCTATAAAAATGGATTGGGATGTCTGTCAAAAAGCTGGAGGAGGCTCAAGTACTGGGCTCAGGAGCAGGGGGAAGGTGAAGCAGCCCTAAGCGAGCTTACAGACAACAACTGTAGCAGCCAGGGCTGCAATCCCCCCTCAGACACAGGGAGGGTCTGGGCTGGAGCTGTCAGCAACTGGGGGGGTGTCTGCACCTGCCCAAGGAGCGGACAAGACCCTACACTTGCACACACACACACACACACACACACACACATACACATACAGAGATGCATCACCAACACACCTCTCTTCCTCCAGAGGACCTGGGGGTCCCAGCAATGCCCCATCACTGTCAGGCCCCATCCTCAGCAGCTTGTTGAGGCTTCAAAAAGACAACGAAGTGGAAACCCCCACTTCTCTTCATGGCTCCTGGGGATGCAGAGACCTGGGCTCTGTGGTGGGAGGGGGTCCAAGCCACGCTCTCTCTCGGAGGCCCCTGGAATCCCCCTCTTGGGAGACATCCATGCAGAGCAGAGAGCTGAGAGAGTGCTTGACTGGACCCCCCAGCCCCTGCCCCCCATCAGAGCCTGAAGAAGCGCCGTACCACCAAGTGCCCCAGCACGATCAGGGCCACCACCAGCATGTACTTCATGTAAACATTGTCCAGGTCGAGCGCAGCCACCTGGCAGGGAACAGAGACGCTGGAGTTAGTCCTGCTGGAGCCAGGCATGGCCCAGCCCCTCTGCAGACCCCCAGTGAGACCCCCCTGGCTCACCCATCCTCCCTGCTGGGCGATCCAGCGGGCGATGCGGTGCTGCACCATGAACTCCACGACGTAGCGGGCGATGCGGCGCAGGAAGCCGGTGAGGCCGTGCTGGTACACGTGCATGGCCATGCGGTACCCGAAGCTCAGCAGGGCGATCACACGGCCCCAGTTGATGCCGCTCTCGAACAGGCTGGAGGGAAGGCAAGGAATTTGTGGGACTCTGCTCAGGGTTCCCAGCTCGGCGTCCCGGAGCAGCCCGCGGAGCTGCGGGATCTCAAGCGCAAGAGGAAATGGCCCCCAAGTTGCAGCAGGGGAAGTTTAGGTTGGAGATGAGGGGAAGTTTTTTTCACTGAAAGGGTTTTCGAGCCCTGGCATGGGGCAGTGGTGGAGTCACATCCCTGGTCAGACTTAATGTGGCACTTGGGGACATGGTTTAGTGGTGGTCTTGGCAGTGCTTGGGGGACAGCTGGACTCGCTGATCTTAGAGGGCTTTTCCAACCCAAACAGTTCTGTGATTCTGTGGTGGCAGGGCTGGGGATGCTGCACCGGTCTTGAGGCTCATCCCAGCCACACAGATATGGTGATTTTGTGGCTGGAAGAGGCTCCCAAACCTATCTACTTGATGCTCCTGCTCCAGGGTTTGGCTGCTGAGGGCAGGTTTGGCACTGACTTATCTAGACCAATTTTTGAAGGCATTTTTCCAGGAAGACAAGCAAGAAGGCAAAAAAGGGAATAGAAAAACTATAAAAAGAGTAGACTGAGGCCCTGTGTTTCAATCTGCTACCCTGCACTGGTGCTCCCTGCCTGCACTGCTCCCTGCAGAGCCCTGGCACAGGTGTAGAGGGAGAGGGGAGTTAGAACCCTGGAGGGAACATAGAGAACAGGAGCACAGGGACAGGGACAGGAGTTAATTTACCTGTGTGTGTTACCTCCTCAGCCAGCATGGCTTCCCGGACAGGGGAGCAGGAAAAGGACAGAAGAGAAGCAGTTAGACACAAACACCAAGCAGAGAGTGCAGGGACAGGGCCGTGCAGTGCTCAGAGGAGCCATGGGAACCCAGAGACCCCTCCTGCCTCTGCCACAGGTCTTCTGCACGACCCTGGGCAAACCACTCAATCTGTAGTGTCCTGGTTTCCCTGCAGCCAGAGGGGGTGAGCACTGAACCCCCTTGATGCCACTTTGATCCGAACAAGTGGCACCTTGGAACAAGTGGCAGCAGGACCAGCAGCAGCTCCGCCTCAGCCCAGGGCTGGCTGTGCCCCTGAAGGGGTTACTGATGCATGGGCACATCCCCCAGACTTTCTGACCCCAGTCAGCTCGTGCAGGGACTGAGATGCCTGTCAGGGGAAAATTGTCCGAGCAGGGCACAGGAGGAGGAGCAGACAGGCAGGAAACACAGGAACAGTCAGGGTGAGCTTGCTGGGAGCTCAGCCCAGGGACAGCAGAAGTTTGAGCAAACAGAGCCTGTGCTGGGGCACAGTGTGTGTGCTGGGACAGAGCTGGGGAGGGGGCGAGGGTTTGACCGGCACTCGTCTGACCTCCCCTTCCCTGCTCTCCTCCAGGAGAAGGCTCCCAGCCTGCCCCAGGGCCTTACCTGGAGGCTATCTTGGTGAAGTGCTCGTAGGCGTTGCCCACGGTGGGCTGCAGGGTGTCCAGCATGGTGCGGAACTCGGCGTCGTACCGCCTGTAAATGTCATCGCCGATGATGGCCAAGCGCTGCCCCACCTGGGTGCCGGTGCTGCCGGGGGCAGGATGGAGTTAGGGCAGGTGAGCAGCACTGAGGGGGGGATGGGGCTGAGGGACATGCATGGGGTTGGCATCAGAGATTTACCTCTCCAGGTCCTGCTGGATTTGCTCGATCTCCGGGTCCGTGGGCACCTCCGCCCCTCTCTCCTCCCTCTCCTGCCGGTAGCGGTGGAAGGCATAGCTCCGAAACACCTCCTCTGCCTCCGCTGCCACACGGTCTTCTAGAGACACAAGAGGGAGGAAATTCAAATGAGAAGCTCATCTTCTCCCTTCCCCAAACTGGAAAGAGACCATTCCCTCATTTTCAACCTAGATTTGTGCCATTTATATGAACACTGGCCTGTTGCACTAAACCCAAAAAAGACCCAGCGTAAATTGGGCCTCAGAAAAATAAGTTTGAAGCCAGTCGTGCTCCCAGGGGCACAGCCCACCCTTGGAATCCAGGTTTGGCAAGAGGCAGCCCCGGGACTGTCACAACACAAACCAGATGTTTGAGCACTTGGCAGCTCTCTCCCCTCTCAATAAGGACATTGCTCAGCACAAACAATTCAGGAATCTCAGACCCAAACTCAAACTGGATGCAAAGCTCAGCCTAGCACTGCCCATCAGCCCTCAGCAAACAATCTTGGTTTTCTGTGTCACTGAGGGTTGTGCCCTTGTGTGCACAAGGAGTGACATGATGAGCAAAACATTTGGTCCTTTTAGCTGATTCCATCCCATAACCAGTCTCACGTGAACCCATCAGTGATGCCAGGGCAGGGATTGCCACTTCTGCTGGGGCTGCTGGCAGGGGCAGAAGGGAGAGGAGATTCTGGATAACTCAGAAACTGTAGCCCAGAGCTCCCCATCCTTGACAGCAGGTAAACAGCCAGGTGATGGGGTGACCTGAACTGCTCCAGCACATTCACATGTCAGAAACTCCCAAATCCCCTCTCTGCTCACAAACACTGGTGGGATCTGCCAGCTGGGAGGGCCAGGGCTGCTATGGGGGGACTGAGCCTGGGTTTGAGGGCCACAGCTCCCTCCCCTGCTCTTGTAAATACACAGGGCTTGGCACACCAGACATTCCGGGTTCAGCGGGGGAATGTGCCCGTCGGGAATGTCACCCAGCCTCGAGCACCTTCAGCTCTGGGCAGGCAGGAAGCAAGGCAGGAACAACTGTGCCCACCCGTGTGTGCCTGTCTGTGATGGCTCCAGACCCACACGTGTCCCTGTCCCCACAGTGCTCAGGGATGTGTCCAGGACCTGCCCCTCTGGCACAGGGAGCCCCCAGTGAGGCGTTTCAGCCCCACAGTGACCAACACCTTATCACACACATTACGTGGCTCCAGGGAAAGTCCCTGCTCTGTCACGGAATGTCTTGGATAAGAGCTCAGTTTCCGTGGCTCCAGAATCAATGTGGTCGGGGGCTGTGGCTCCCAAACAACTGTCAGCCCTGCCGAACCACCCCGTGGGCTCGGGGAGCTGGCCCTGAGGGACCAGGAACAACGTTCTTCCCAGTTTCTTTTCCAAGACAAAAACTTGTAGGGGACAGGAGTGGTGGGGCTGGATCAGAGCTTGGCTCCTTTGGCAGAGCATCACACTCGGAGTGGAGATTCACAGACACAGCCGTGGTGCAAAGCCCAGAGCAAAGAGCCTCCTGGGGGAAGGTCAGGAGTGGCGGATCCTGCAGGGCCCTGGTTTTGGGGGATTGTCCTGCCAGGCTGCTGACAGCAGGTCCAGCAGCAGTGCAGTTTGCTGCAGGCAATCCAGCTAAAATCTCATCCCACCATCCCAGTATATCCAGAATGGCCACACAATTCTCCAGCAACTGGAATCTGCATTTCTGGTTTGAGATGTTCCTGCCTGAGCAGCGTCCCAGGGCTGGGAAGTGAGAACCTGCTCTGGTGGGTACAGCTGTCCTGACCCTGTACCCAGGTCCTCAAAACACACCATACCTCTCCCTGCAGCGTTTTTCTGGCTGGTCTCACCTCTCTGCCCCAGACGGGCCCAGCTCTGGATGGGGTGTGGGAACAGGACAGGACCTGTGTGCTCAGGTTACACGTAGTCCCGGCTGGGTAAACAGAGGTGAAGGGAAATGACAAACTCTGTCACTGTGTTTTCAGGAGGTTGTTTTTTGTTTTGCAGAAACGGTTTTATTTGGTGGCAAACAAATCTCACTTTCTGGGAACCAGGGGAGCCCATGAAAATGAAACTGACTGACTCAGAGTTTCAGGAAAAGGAGGACAAACACAAACACACCAGACAGAAGAGGAAATCGGTGCACAAAAAAATCCCTGGTTTAATTACCCCAGGCACTATTTTTAGTAACAGAAGTACAGACCAGACAAGGGCTCACAAAAATGCCCAAGCAAAATCTTGAGCAGCAGATAAATCTCTTCTGCACCCAAAGATAAGCAAACAGAACCCCAAATGAAATGCAGGCTCAACCCCTGTGACAAAAGTCTCCTTCCACCCCACAATCCCACAGCATGTGCTGGTGAAAGCTGCGTATTCCAGCTTCCACTGCAGTCCACAAGCCTTCTGCCTAAAGAGGCATGGGAGATCCCACCCCCGAATTCCAGAGGAGCACCCTGAGTTTTGGGAAGCAGAGGGATGCCAGGACAGCCAGGAAGCGCCAGCAAGCAAACAGGAACTGTGACTGTAAACCAGCGTGCTCAGAGCTCAGGGCCTTACCCTCTCACTGGTTTTCACTTCAGCATCTCATTGGCCTCAACAGGAAATCAGCACATGCAAACAATTGCTCCTGTCTGTGTATTTTCATACCTCCTGGACTCTGGCATGGGAAGCACGGGGTATTTTGCCTTCCAGTGTAATCATGGAATCTGGCACAAAGGGACTCTGAGATGGAGAAGAGACCAGGCAACACCAGAGCATAACTAACATTGTCAGGCCAACGACAGAGTTCTGAGCTGGGCCTGAACTCGAGTACCCAGAGGCTTTGGTGCAGCTCCCAGTCCCTGCTATTGACAGAGCTGACAGCTGATTTACATCTCACCTGCATAACAGGTCAAGGAGTCACCACGTCCCACAGCTCCTGCACTGGCAGCATTTTATCATTTTGGGATGAAATGGGAGCTGAGGGTTTTCCCAGGTTCCTTTTGGCCCCATTCCCAGATCTGCACACCCATTGGCGTGACATGCCATGGCACAGTCAGCTGGGCTGGGCTCACACACGGTCAGACTGACCCATTCCTGGTGAGCTGCACCTCGTCACCCGCAGTGACAGACACCGAGACCGAGTGTCCGAGGCTGAGGGGTGTTTTCCTCTGTGATTTGAACACCAAGCACCTCCTGCTGTCTCGTACTTAGGGGCACCAGTGTATCCCATCCAGCAGCTCCCTGCACACTGTTCTCTCCATGCTTTTTAACCCCACCCTGATGCCCACCACACTAATCCAATGCCAAGTACAGAATCCTTGACTGGTTTGGACAGGAGGAGACCTTAAAGCTCACCCAGTTCCAACCTCCTGCCATGGGCAGGGACACCTTCCACTAGACCAGTTTGCTCCAAGCCCCATCTAACTTGGCATCTCCCAAAAGCACCAAGCACAAGCTCTCCTAGTTCAATTCAGCAAGGCATTACGGATTTGTTATCCCAGCCTTGCAAAGGGCCCTGGAGGAAGAAAATCCCATCTTATCAAAGCAACACGGCAGGGAATAAAAAAAACCCAAATAAATAGAGGATGTAAACTGTTTCCTCCCCTGAGCATCCCCCCTTACCTGAGTTGAGCTCCCGGGACAGCCTGCGCCTGTTGCTGCCCCGGCGTCCCTGGGCACGTGGTGGGTCACCGTCATTCCCTGAGGCCATTGCAGAGATGCTTGGCAATGTCAGCTTCACCTGGAACACGATGGGGGAGTTGGTGAGTGGCCTGAGCAGCCGGCAGGAAGCCTGGAGCCCTGGGGCCCCTCGGCTCCTCACAGCCCCTCTGGCCAAACTGACTGCTTGGAGGAGCAGGCACGCTGCTTTTATCTCTGCCTGGTTCCTCCCTGCCTACACACTCACTGATTCTTCTCAGAGAAAACGTGCGGTTTTTTTCAGTTAATGCATCTTTCTTTCTGGACAGTCTTCATCACTGATGTCATTTGCCAAAAAAGGAATGTGACGGAAGTCTCTGCCTCACTTGACTTCCCCCTTTTTTCTCTAGAAACAGGTTCCTTCCCTCTCTGCAAGCAGCGTAGGCTGCAGCAGCTCCTTTGCTCCAAAATGAATTCAACACACTTCCTCAAACCGGACTGTAGTCCACCTGCAGGGCTTTACCCGGGGCTGAAAGGAAATTAAATGAGAACCACACACACGCCTCATCTTGCCCCTGAAGGTCACAGGTATCCTAAACCCAGACCTGCAGTTCAGGGCTCGTGGCAGCTCCTTCACCCTCAGCCCTGGGGTTTGCAGAGGAGGGAGAGAGGTCACGCAGTTCCTGCTGGGATTAACGGGATGGTGGCAGCTCTTCCCCTGCTGTCTGACATGCCAGTGCATGTTCCCAGGCCAGACTTCTACAGGGCTGAACCAGTGAGCTTCCTGATTTGCAGCAGGTCTGAACTTATGAATAAGATCACAATAAGTTCATAGCTCAGCGAGTGCCTGGAGCGGATGCACATGCCCAGTCCCTTCCTCTGCTGAGGAAGCCTCCTGTGCTTCCCCCACTGCCACCCCAGCCCCTGTGTGGGCCTAGCAAGGCCACAGCTGAGCCCCTCTGCACCAGGAGGGCTCCGTGCTGCTCAGGGGGAGCAGGCTGGGAGCAGCTCTCTGAGCTGTGGGTACCCAGAATAGTGGGAATGGCCCCTGTACCCCACAGTGCCACAGCCTGGACAGGATGCTGGAGGGGATCTGGTACATCCAGCCAAAGAGCTCAGCTGCCTCTGGAGCTTTTACAGCTTGGTCTGAAGGGACAGTGAGCCATGTCTGACATCGACCCAGACCTCATCACAAGTGACAGAGACTTTTTGGTGCAGCCCTGCTAGCTAGGAGGGCCCAGGCAGCACAGCAGCCCAAGCACATGACTGACATGGCTTTCAAGTCTGCGTTTGGCCAACCCTTTGAACCCTGTGACAACTTTCATTTTCAGTTTCCTCTTTGGGTTCTTGCAGTGCTCTCTTCTCCTCCCTTCCCTTGCAACACAGGCCACCATGTGCAGCCTGTGCTCACACGCCCAGGACTGGCACTCCATCCCCATCAGCGCTGTTGGTCCCCAACCACTGCCAGCACCAAACTCTCACTTCTGCAAACCACATCAACACCCAGCACAGCTCACTGCCCACCTCTGCTGGGGTCAAAGTGTCTCAGACCATCCTCGCCAGGATCGAGAGTGCTGCTGCACACACCCCTCCTGCTTCCCAGCCCCCCTGATGTGCTCCATTCCCCCTTTGTTATGAGAACACCCCTCTGGAGGAGAACAGGGAAGGGCATGAAGGAGAAAATGACACCCATAGACTTAGGGACAGCCCCAGGCTGCAGAGAATGCAAACTCTCCAGGACCTGAGTCAGGGCTCAAGGGAGGGTTTTGGGGAAGCTGCAGGTCACTGAGAGCAAGGTCTGATCCATCCTACAAGGTGTTTTGCTCTTGTAGGAGGCTGCAAAGGGTTAAAAGCAGCAGCCAGCACCTGGGACGTGGGTTTAGCTACACCTCCAAGGTGACACAGGGCTCTTATCTTTATTAAAGAGTGCACACCAGGCAAAGAATCTTTAGCACACCAGGCAAAGCCTTCCCGGAGCCCTCCAGCCTTCCCCAATAAAACAAAGACCTTTGCCTCTCAACTGTTTCTCATTTTACCCTCATCTCCTCTTCTTAAAGGCCTCCGACACGTTTCCTGTGTGTCTTTATATAGCACACCCACCACTTCTTCCAACTTTCTTCCACTGGAAAGTTCCCGAGCCCTGGGCACAAAAGAAGGTGGTGGGACTTCCCCAGGGAGGGAGGTATAATCCCTATGGCCAAGCCCAGACAATGGGACTCTGAAGACACCCCCTGGTATGAAGAGCCTCTTCCTGGAAATGCTTGGAGCATCCTGTGGGACAAGCCTGGCCCTGGGCCATGGGAGTGATTCCATCGCCCTGTGCAGGGCAGAGACCCCTCCCCGGGACAGAGACCCCACAGGACTCCTGTGCCCGCTGCCATCCCTGCAGGGCCAGAACGGGACCGAGCCCGCTCCTCCCGCCTGCCCTGGCACAGCAAACAGGCGAGCCTGCCCGGTTTGGTGGCCCCAGGGTGGGCACAGGGCAGCCAAGGCCCCCACACACCCGCGCACCCACGTCCAGAGGTCCCTGGCTGGGCATGTGCCGTGTCCGAGGTCACGGTGTGATGGGACGGGTGTCACCCCACCCTCAGCGGGGCACAGCTCTCCCCATCGATGTCCCCCCCGGCCCTGCGCGGGGATGCCGGGCACGCACAGGGATCTCGGGCGTGGCTGTCCCCGAACTCAGGCTAGCCAAGTGGGGGGCAAAAAACGCTTAAAAAATAAGAAATGCCCTCTTTAGGGCAGCGGGACCTCCAGCCCTGGGCGGGGTGCTGAGGTACCACCGCGCACTTTATCCTCGCCCCGAGCGGTGCGGGATGCGGCCGCCGGCTTTGCCACCCCTCCCGTCCCACCGCAGCCCCCGCGGAATCCCCCCGCGGAATCTCCCGGCGCATCCCTGCCCATCCCCGCTCCCAACCCGGCCTGGGGAACAGAGACAGCCCATCCCAGGGGAGATCGGGAAGGGGAGAGGGGATTCGCCCGCGACTCACCGTGTCTCTGGGTGCTACCGCATCCCGGCCGGGAGCCGCTCCATCCCACCGCCTCCCTTCCTGCCTCCGGCGCGGGGAAAGGAAGCGAGCGGGGCCGGGGAGGAGGAGAGAAAAGAAGAAGAGGGGAAGAAAAAAAAAAAAAACCAAGTAGAAACCCAGCCCCGGACCATAGACGCGGGCGCGGAGCCGCGCCGGGCTCAGCTCCCTCTAGAGGCACCAACCCCGGCTCGGGGCGGCGCAGAACACCCGGGGGGCTCCTCGAGGGGCTCCTTGGGGGGTTCGGGGGGTTCCAGGGGAAGCTGAGACATCGCCCAGCCGCGGGATGCTGCGCGGCTCAGGGAGATGCGGGGGCTGCGGGGATGGCATCGCGCATCCCGCCCCATCCCCCTGTCGGGGGGTCAGGGTTAGACGGGCGCACCCCGCCTGTCCTGCTTCGCCCCGGGGTCTCCAGTGGTTTTCTGATCTTTTCCTTAAGGCTGCACCTTACGGTTTGCCCTTCGCCAGGTTCCCAAAGGAGCCTGGTGACAGTCCCTATTTGGACCGTTTCTGGTTTCTAGGAGGAAGTTTGTGTTGATCCATCACAAAAAAAGGCACCGGTGGCAGAGGTGGTTCACACTAAGAGCCTTAGGAAATTTGAAATGCCTTGAAAAAATCTCAGCAACTGGAAGAGGGGGTGGGTGTGATTCACCCTGGAGAGCGAGATAGCTTCGGTGCTGGAGGGTTCAGCGATCTGCCCCGGCTGCTTTTCCTCTCCTCGTTCCTTGGGACACTGCCAGGGACACTGTTGGGGCTGGAAAGTGCCAGATAAGCAGAGGTTTGGGGGCTGGTACAGATGCCTGCCTGCCGATTATCACGTTACCTGCCTGTCCAATGGCAGCAGCACTGTGTGTGCCCTGTGGGATGTTCCCTGCCCCAGACCCAGAGATTTTTGAGTTCTTGGCTTACTTGGCTGAGCTTCTCCAAGGCAAATGGGCCCCTGGCTGCAGAGGGTCCTGCACTGACTCCCCTGGAGGTTTCAGCTGTTCTACTGCTGCAGGACGAGTCCTGGGCTTCTCCCCACCACACTCACATCAATCTGGGTTCTCCCTGAGCCTCACCACCATTTCAGATTTAGCATCCCCCAGAATTACCTCATTAAGTGGCAGCTTCGGTGAGAACTTCTGCAACTGTGAATCTCATCTAAAACCCTTCCTTTTCACAAACCACTTCCCTTCCACCTTGGACACACATTGCACAACACCTCTGTGGTCTGGCTGTAGAAAACCAGCTGAGAAAGTGGCACTGAGCAGCCAGCAATGATTCCCAAGGCCCTTGGTGTGAACCACCTCTGCCACCAGTGACTTTTTTTTGTGGTGCATCAACACAGAAATTTCCTATTAGGAACCAGAAATGCTCCAACGACTGTAACAGGGCTCCTGCTGCTCACATTGAGCAATAAAAGATGTGGAAAACAAGCTGTGCAGGATTGTTGGACAGCTCTGTGTCCACAGCAAAAGCACAGGGAGCTTATGGGGACTCCCCATGTCTGCAAACAGCACTGGAGAAGGTTGGTGGGGCATTATCAGGGATAAAGGGAAATTAGTTTGAAAGGACCAGCTCTGTTATGGGAATGGCCAGTATAGATATCAGGAAATGATGGTGGGAAGCAAATATTCAGGAGATGGTTTGAGGAGCAGTGTAAATCCTGTGTGCAGCCAGCCTGTCGTGCTACTGCAGAGGCTTTGGGATGTGGAGGCAACAATTCCCAGCTGGCTCTGCTGCCCTGGCTTTGTGATCACTGATGCCAATGTGAAATGTTCCCAGCTTTCAGCAGCTCCTCCTTTCAGCAGCTCCTTTTCCTCATGGAAAAAAAAAAAGGAGATATATTTGCTGGTGGAAATAAGAGCAGCTGTGGAGATGAAGCCTCTGCATTCAGGATTCTCATGGCATTTTAGAATGTAGTTTCACCAATGGATTGGTGCCTAAATCTGTGCTGCTGCTGAAAAGGGGGACAGGAAAAGGGAGCTGTGCTGTGTGAGCCATGCTCTGGTGCCAGCACGAGTGCGGGGCTGAGGTGAGAACACCCTTCCTGGGGGAGGAGGGCTGTAGTCTGTGCCAGGTGCTGGCAGAGGAAGAGTACAGGAAGGCACAGCTAGAGGGTGAGAGAATCTTGCTTTTAACCAGTCATGATGTCATTGCACTTTTACATTTTTTTTTCTTTTTTTTTTTTGAGGATAAAAAACCCCATCTGAGCAGGGAACAGTCTTGGGGTGCTGCTGGTCAGCAGTGGGCAATACCGGGACTGCTGCCTTGGTTTCCAGTCCATGCCAGGAGACATCTGCTCAGTTGCACAAACTGCTCTGAGATCTCTGGGTGATAAATTGGCACAGCAGGGGTGGGGGGAGAGGTAGAGGTTTTTCCAAGCTCAGCTGCTGGAATCACTTACATCAGAATTGAGCTGTTGTGCAGAGACACTTTGTCAGCACTGACAGCATCTTTTTCCTATTTCTCCACACTGCAGCCTCATACCCTGGGAAGTGAGATGGAAAGGGACGAGGAGTCTCTACTGAGTGTGGCTGCAGCCCCTCTGATGTGGTGCTGGTCAAGAGGTGAGTTCCTCCATTCCCAGGGAGGGAACAGAACCCCCTTTTGCAGAGCTACAGGAACCTGCTGGGGAAAGAAATAAATTGAAAGGACAGGTTTAAACTGCCAGACAGCAGGTTTAGATGGGATATGATGGAGAAATTCGTCTCTGTGAGGGTGGTGAGACCCTGGCACAGGCTGAGCAGAGAAGCTGTGGCTGCCCCATCCCAGGAAGTGTCCAAGGCCAGGTTGGACAGGGCTGGGAGCAACCTGGGCTGATGGAAGGTGTCCCTGCCCGTGGCAGGGGGTGGCATGAGATGAGCTTTAAGGTCCCTCCCAACCCAAATCATTGGAGGATTCTGAGACTCTAAATCTCCTTGGAGCACCAGGTGGCACTGTCCGACTTCCCACCGAACTGAGCCGAGCCGGGCTAACCCAGCCGGGGGACGGGGACAGCGCTGGCTCCCCAAAACCACGCCTGGGGAGCAGAGGCCAGCAGTGGGAGCAGGGGACAGCAGTGACAGGACCCTGGGCTGCAGTGAGGGACCATCTCAGCACACACCAAAGGGGTTTCCCATCAGCCTGGAGATTTGGCACCCCGGGCAGTGCCCGAGTCGGGGGAGCGGCACTTCAGAAAATCTGGTGCCTTCTGTAGACAAACCCAGCACGTTTCGGGTGAGGTTATTTATGAAATGAGCCCAGTTTTGAGTCTGCCCTGTGAGAACGCTGGCTCTGCACTCCCTGCCTCAGTTTCCCCTCTTCTATGACGGGTTCCATACCAGCTCCTTCTCTCCAAAGCACCTCATGGGTCAGTGCCAGACTTCTAAATGCCTCTCAAATATGGACTGACAAGGGCTTTGAGCAGGATCAGACCACTGGTTATGGAAACCCTCCATCCCCGTGGCGAGCTTCTGAGCCTGGCTCTTGCTTCAGCTGCCCTCAGTGTGAGTCGAGGGCAGCCGAGCACCAGCGCACTCCTTCCAAAGACAGGGACTCTCCGGGGGGAGAGAGGAAAAAGCGACTTCCTTCTCTCCAAGCACAGGAAAAGCACGTCTGGAGGTGGGGAGGGGGTTTTGTGCCCTCTGGGGCAGGGCGGTCACCTCGGCATCCCCTGCTGCAGAGGCCAGATGTGCTGCACCCGGGGGTGGGAGGCTCCCCAGTGATGTGGGAAGCGGAGCTGGGGGCGGGTTCTGTCTCACCGAACTGTTCTCCCTCCGTGCCCGGCTCCGCCGCGCGTGGGCAGGGCAGGCTCGGAGCACTTGGGAAGGCGGCCGGAGTTCCAGGGGATGCTGCTCCCTGCGAACCCTCTGCCGTGAGCTCCGGGATGCCGCAGCCGCACAGAAGCTCCTTTCAGCCCCCGAGGGGGGTCTGCGAACAGATGCCGATTCATAAGCGCGGCTCCGAGGCAGATAGAGAGGCAGGGACGCTCCTGGCGCGGCTCCCGGAGCCGCAGCCACTGGGAATTGCTGGTGTCCAGCTTCCCTGAGGCAGCAAAGGGGGCTGGAGGCCAGCGGGGTGTCAGGTCAGCCTTGCTCCGTGCCAGTGCTTGTGCCAGGGGGACACGGGTCCGGCTGTCCTGCTGGAGGTGCCCAGAGCTCGTCCCAAACTGCACCTCAGCTCCAGCTCCTTCCTCTTCTTTTCCTTCTGCTTAATGAATATACCACGTTTTCCTTTTTGCTTTCCCCTTTCCTGTTGGGAAAGGGCCCTTGAGTCTCTCCCACCTGACTCCCATGACCTGGCTTTGGTTTAAATTTTTTATTATTTTTTTTTTTAGATTAAGCATTTAGCGTGACTAAAATGTTCTCACTTCTCCCTCTAATTATTCACTTTCCTTTATTAAATTGTTCTGCGGTGAATTATTTTTCCTCCTTTCCCAACCCTTCCACCCTCCAGCTTTTCTATTATTTATTCTCTGTGGTTTTAAAGGTTTTTATTTATTAATTTCTGGGTAAGAAGAGGCCTCTGTTCCCCACGCACTGTAAAAGGACTGGTGGGATCAGTTTGGCTGAGGGTGATCTCCATCCTCTGGGGCTAAAGCCAGCTTCTGATGGAGGTGTGGGAGGGGGGTTGGAGTTCTGTCCTTGTGGGCTGGAGAGGCTGTGGCTGCCCCATCGCAGGAAGTGTCCAAGGCCAAGCTGGATAGATTTTGGAGCAACCTGGGCTAGTGGAAGGTATTCCTGCCCATGGCAGGGGGGTGGAATGAGGTGGTTTTTAAGGTCCCTTCCAATCCAAACCATTCTATGAAGTGCCCTTTCATTTCCCCTTGGGTGCAGGGAGGAGGTGTCCCAATCCTGCATCCTCACCTCATCCCATGCCCTGCCTCTGCTGGGCAGCACCAGGCTTTTGAACCACTGACCTCTCAGCAGTTCCCAGCCCTGCACAGTCACGGGCCTGAGGAGCTGCTGGCAGCCAGGATCCTGCTAATCTGGGAATTGTATGCCAGGAAGCACACACCCAGCCGACCTGCCCGGGACAAAGCCGGCAGTGTACACTCCAGCACTCCCAGGGCTTCCCCCTGTGCTCCTCAGGGCTGTTTTGGAGCAGTCCCGAGGCCTTGCTGAGTCCCTCCCCACACCTGCCCGGGGTTGAGCACCTCTCCCCGCTGCAGGGGAGAGTTTGGCTATCCCGTGAGGGAATGGGGCTCCTGGCACAGCGTGGGATGCTCTCACAGCCACCTTGGAGTCCTGCCCATCTCTGGGGCACATCACAAAATAGGGATGTAGCAGCTAAACTGCTGACCTTAACTGCTGCCTAACCTGAAACCAGGGCTGTGAGAGAGATGCCTGCCCTGACCATCTCGGGGGTGCAAATTAACACAGGCATCATTACTTTCCCGCTTGTGCAGAGCTGCCCTGACAACAAACCTTTCCCATGATGCCTTCCTGGGTAACAAAACTGTGTCCTTGACACATCCTTAGAAGCCTTGAGCTCCAAATAGACGACTTCTGTGTGAAACCACCCGAGATTTCCCAAAGAAAAGGGCTATATTAAATGTGGGTATTATTAGTGCTCGGCCCCTGCCAGGGCAAGTGTCAAACACCACAGAGGTGTCAGGAGGAAGGGTTTGCCTTGGCTGAGTCACTGCAGGGCAGCTGATTTCAGGGTTATGTGCATCTCTGAGGGAAGCAGCTGCTGTCTTCTGCTAAATGGGGTCTGGCAGGGGCAGCCAGTTGTTTCCACAGCATCCGAGCATTCCTGGCCACCACTGTTCTTGTCCCCATGGGATGTGGAGACACTGCACTGAGTTGGCCTTGGGTCAGGCTAGCAGGGATGGGCTTGGGGAGCTGCTCTGCCCTCTGAGAGCACTTGTTACTCTGACGAGGCTCACGTGATGCTCCCACATCCTGCTCTCGGTATCGTAAGGTTGCTTACAAACACCAACACAGTGCAAGAGCAGGGGAAACTGCTCACAAGCCGTGTGAGATGAAAAGCCTCTGTCAACCTCCCTGGCTTTCCCCTGTGCTGATGGAAAACAAGGATCCAGAGCTGGAGTCCTCTGACTGTTCCAGCTCATCGAGCTGCAGAGATAGATGGGCTGGTGGGACTGCTCCAGCATCAGGAGCTCAATCCTATTTCCATCATCCTGCTCTTCACTGCAGCCTTGTCCTGAGACACATGGGCTTGTTCTGCTCACTCTGCACCTTCAGCAGCACCACAGAGCCCCAGCCGTGGCCTGCTCTGTGCACCACACTGCACCAACACAGAGGGAAATAGATGGCTGGGGCCTGGAATAATGTCCAGGCTGAGATTTCCAGGGCTCACGAAGCTGTTGTAAAGTTGCATTACAAATGTGAGCCACTCGGATATTCCAGTGATCTGAGCCAACAGAATAGAATATTTTAAATGAAATATTCATGGGGATCCTCAGCCTGTGAAAGCGATAGAGCTCTTCTGCCTTCTGTGGACTCACACTAATTTATTTTTTATTATGACCCATTTGTATGATGATGGGGCCAGGAGGCTCCAGACGATCGCCTCCAGCCTCAGGTCCTGTTATTTCAGGTGCTCTAAAAGCACAGAACAGCTCCACGATCTGTGCCCCAAATTTGAAACCGCTAAGGATGTAGCCTGGTATTTTTGACACAACAAACCTGTTCTCTGACACAGGCAGCAGTTCCTCCCTGCCCCGGCAGCTCAGACAGGACACAGAGTCCCCTCTCTGCCCCTGGCATTACCCTGGGGCTGCAGGGTGCCCTCTGTGTCTCTGGGATTGCCCTGGGACCTCAGGGTGCCCTGTGTGCTGCTGGCATCGCTCTGCCTGAGGAGAGGATTATACTGAACCAACAAAGGGCACTCACAGCCCCGGACCAGACAGGAGAAATATTTGCCAAACAAAGGCTCTATTTTCAAGGAAATCTGACTTCTGCATTGAAGAGAGAAATGATTCAAGCCTGGTCCAGGCAGCCGAGGAGCCATGGGTAGGAAATTCTCCTGTCATGGGCTGAGTGGTTCTGCTGTGCCCGCAGTGGGAAAAAGGGCTGTTTTTCCAGGCAGTCATTCCTGCTTTATATTTGGGAATGATTTGAAACCCTTTGTGCATGTAGGCTACAGATACACCCATTTCATCCCTGGAAGTGTCCCAGGCCAGGCTGGATGGGGCTTGGAGCAACCTGGTCTATGGAAGGTGTCCCTGCCCATGGCAGGAGGGTGGAACTGGATGATCTTTAAGGTCCATCCAATCTGGCCTGGAATGCTTCCAGGGTTGGGGCATCCACAGCTGCTGCGTCCATGCAGCTGCCTCTGCTGCAGCACAGAAAACAGCTTTGGGGTCTGGTGGTGGGATATAAAATACAATATAATGTTACCTATAATTTTTAAAGCCAACTCTGGCCCCGCAAATAAAACACTTCTGTGGTTCCAGTTTTCTTTCCCAGCTGTAAACTCTGCCTAGCTCTGGCTCTTCCTTCCCGGCCTGTGACTGTCCTGGTTTATGGCATCGTCACCACCTCCCGATTGATTTACATGTCAAGTCAGTAAACAGTCGCTCCCACCCTCTCTCCTCCCTTATCCCGGCGCTCGTGGCTCCGGGTGACTCAGCAGCGGGGAGCACAAACATGACTAACTCTTGCCTCTACAGCAAACAGGGATTTTGGGGTCTTTGTTCAGTGCGTTTCTCCGTGCCAGTGGAAGCTGCCGAAGAACCGCCCTGGCACAGGGTGTGACTCATCCCGAGGTGATGTCCGGCTCCTCCGGCGCCGCTTCCTCGCGGGTCCCGCTGCTGGAGCGGAGCCGGAGCGGAGGGCACGGCCGTGCTGGGCTGGGAGCAGCGGGAGCAGCATCCTCCTGCCCTCTCCCAGCCCGGCACTCCCTCCAGCACACCCAGCAAGTTGTTCTCAGAACTGGATGCGGCCGGTCCCTTGAAATCAGATCCCGGGCTGCACTGCCCATCCTCCCGGTGCTGGCTCGGCTGTTTCCTCCCCAGCAGGTTTTGGACAGCCTTGTGGGGGTTTGTTCACCTCTGCTGGGGTTTCACATCCAGCCTCTCTTCACCCTCCTGCATGATGGGATGGGCTTGGAAGAGAGGGTGCCCCTCACCTGGGAGGGACACACATCCTCAGGAGGGTGGAAACGGGTCTGATGAGGGACTGTTACCTCACAGTAAAATTAGCAAATTTTAAGCAGGAAAAAGCCGAGGGCCCAATTCTATGGTCCAGCATCACCCAGGTGTGTGTGAGCAGGTAAGCCCACCCTAGCCCCTTAATTGTAGTGGTGGTAGGAGCTTTAAAAGGGAGGGAATCAGGGAAACTGGATGAGCTTTAAGGTCCCGTCCAACCCAAACCATTCCGTGATTCTATGACAGCAGACTCTGCCAGGTGCATGGGACAGCCCTCGCTTGCTGTGCTGGGATGGGGGTATAGCAGGGTGTGGGATCCTCTCCTGTGGGGCACACAGCATTGCTCTGAACATCTCCTGTGGGAACCCCTGTGCTGCAGCCCAGCAGTCTGTTTCCTTCCATTGTCACACTGAGGGAGACCATGGCACCGCTGGCCGGGCTGCAGGCAGGGTGTCTGCCTGCCCCAGTGCCCCACATTCCGAGGGGAGCAACATCTGCCTGTCCCCCCATCCCTCAGGGACATGACCCGTGTGACAGAGGCAGCTGGTCCTGGCCCACATGGTTACCCAGCCTGTCACTCAGCAGGAAGGCGTGTGGTTTGCTCAGCGAAGGCTGTAATTAGGCTGATTGGCACTAACTTGCCTCAAAAAGCTGGGGAGGAGGGAGGAATCACAGCTCAGCCATTTTGTGTGGAACTTTACAGGGAAAAATGGAGCCAGGACAGGACTGCAGCAGGACCCAACTCCTCTGTGCCCTGTCCCTTCTCTCTGTGACATTCTTGTGTGTCCCTGCACCCCTCAGACCAGAGCACCCCCAAGAGGAGCTGGAATGGGGGTGGTTGTGTCCCCTGTTTAAAATCATCCTGGCAAAGTGTCCCCCCAGCCCAGCTCAAGGCAGAGGATAAAGCTGAGCATGCCCCGGTGCTGTGCACAGTGGGCACTGTGCCCAGCCCGGGCTGGAGCCAGAGAGTGTTCCAGGCTGTGCTCTGATAAGATGTGCCGTTCATTCATGGCTGTGTGCTGACCACGGGCCAGACAAGAGGGCCTGCGTGGCCCACTTGGGAGCAGAGGAAATGGTGCTTGGTAAGGCAATCCATCTCCAAAGAGCTCTTGAGAGGAGAGGCTGTGCCACTGGCTCCTCCAGGCTGGAGTGGAGCTGCAGTGGATCCTCTGGATTTCTTCAGGGTCTGAGACACTTGATGTAATCTGATTCCAGCTGGGCTCAGGTCACTTTGGAGCCGGTGGCTGCTCTGGAAATTCTGCCCATCAATCATAGAAATCACAGGCTGGTTTGGGTTGGAAGGGACATTAAAGTTCATCCAGTTCCAGCACCTGCCATAGATGGGGACACTTTCCACCAGACCAGGTTGCTCCAAGGCCCATCCAACATTTACAGTCTGGTCTGGGTTGTGCTTTGATGTGCAGGAGGCAGGAGGGCTTGGGGGAATAACAAGAGGCTTTTACTGTGATATAAATTGTGTGTGCTCTTTGGGGACGAGTCAGCAAAGATGTTAATGATGTCCCACTGGGGCACGACTGTAATGGGCAAAAATCAGCTGCTTTGGAACAAAACAGTTGCACAGCTGTGGAAGGGTTTGCAGGGTGGCTGCACACAGGTGACAGGTGAGGGGGAGGGCAGGGGTTGGCTGGTGAGCCAGCGGGGCTGGGCAATGCAAAACCTCTTGCACAGAAGGGATGGGAAATGGGAGATGAGGAATGGGGCTCTTCCCTCACCCGTTCTGCTCCTGGCCCAGGGTGAGCTGGCAGCCCCAACCCCCGCTCCACCCCCCAATTAACCCGTGTTTGCTTATTAGGGAAGTTACAAGCCTGTGCAAACACTTCCATTTGCTTTTGATAAAGTGAAGGCAGAAAACACTCCTGCCCACGAGGTGTGGCCAGACCCAGCAGGCTGCTCCCATGGGGATGGATCATGCCAGGTCCAGGCTCCTGAGGGCCATCTGCCAAGGACAGAGCATCCCTCCTTGTCCCATGTCACCCAGCCCATTCCCATGTCACCCAGTGGCTGTCTCCAGCCCTGCTGCTCTCCAGACAACCACAGCGTTTGTCCCAAACTTGGCCCGGTGTCGCTAACGGCAACTGCTAATTGTTCTCTCGCGCTGTACTATATTTAATTCCCTACTATTATTTTTTCCCCTTTTAATCATAAAAAGCCTAAATTTCCCTCGGGGAAGGTTATTGGCTCAAGTGTGGAAATATACCTGTGTCTTGCACGGCACTGAGCCACCAGGGGCATTGGCTGTATTTTTAAATCCAAGTACAAAGTGTCTTCGATGTGAGCGTCGTTTAACCCTTCCCGGGAGGGAGAGTGGGAATGGGGGGACCTTCCCCTGTTCTTGGCTCCTGCTGCTCATCCTCAGCACAGAATGAACCCACCCATGGGCTTGGATGTGTGGGTGGGAGGGTGGGAAAGGAGCAAGTGTGGGAGTCGAGGAATTGCTCTGTTTTGCCCTATTTTCCTCTGGCATCCCCTTCTCTCTTGCCAGGGTGAGACCCACGTGGGCATTGCCCTGTGCACGGAGAGGTTGGGCTGAGCAGGACCACGTGTGCACCAGCACTGTCCCCTTCCCAGGACACCTCCTGCCACCCCCATGGGATCGGAGGTTCAGGTGCTCCGAGGTAACCCGGAGCCTCAATACCTTTGAGGATGTGGGCCAAAGTCATCCAGTCTGAGAGCTATTTCGGGGGATTGTGGCTGCTCCCGGGAGAGTGTTGGCACAGCCACAGTTGGAGACGCCGGGCGCAGGCGGAGGCACAGATGGGACAGGCAGGAGGGAACTGGTCCTGTCTCCGCCGTTAATGAAGTCACCCGAGGGGGCTCAGCCCTGCCCCCACAGACCTTGGGGTGCCTTTCAAACGTCTGTTGGCAGGTTTAGGTTTGCAGCTCCAGCACAGCATATTTGGGGTCTAACCCTCATTGCTGCTGATGTGCGTAGCATCTTCTGCACCAAAGGAGCAATTCTTTTCAGTGGTAACTGCTCTGGACTCTGAAATCCTCACTCAGAAGAAGAAAAAGGGTTGAAACAATCCTTTTATTGGCAGCTATAGCCTGGGGCTGGTCCTGCCCCAATGCTGCTGCTCTCTCGGGTGGGAGAACGGGGCAGCAGCATGAAAGGCCCCACACAGAGCCCAGGCAGCCTTTGTGCTGGGTCTGTGGGCAGCAGTGGGGTCAGGGAGCACACAGAGCCAGCAGGACAAGGGGAAAACTCTCCTCCTGGCCAAAGAATCCCCCTCCTCTGTATGACCCTCAGCAGAGCTGTCTTGTTCCCTGCTCTGCTCAGCACAAGGGACTGAGTGTCTCCCTTCCTCCTCCTCAAACAAAGGCAGCTACAGTTAATTTTCTCTTTCTTTTTGCAAGTGGTTTCACCCTTGAGTTCCCAGCCTTCATTTGGGATGCCTGATGAGACCCATGCAAAAGCCAGAGGCAGAGCCCTGGGATTCTTCTGGGATACCACAACCCACCTGCCCACCCAGCCAGCACAGCTCCCGTCCCCTCCATCTGCCATAGATTTGCTCCAAAAGCATCTGGACAAACTTAAGCTCCAGGTGGGCTCCTGTCCAGCCCCAAGGGGGGCTACAATCCCACTGACCTGTTGGGGAGCTGTGGTGTGGTTGAGAAGCCAACACCATCCCACCCCAGGGAGTGCTCTCTGCCAGGCTCCGAGTGGGAAGGGCGGGCAGGTAAGGGGAGCTTTGCCAAAGGAGCATCCTGTGGGCAGGGCGAGGGCCTGGGGGAGGGAGGGGGCCCTGCAGCTTGAACAGTTGCCTGCAAAGGAGCAATTTCAGCATGTGAAAGGAATGTGGCTCCAGCACTGCCAGAGATGGAGGCTGTGCCTTAGGGATAGGGATGAGTGCTGCCGGCCTGACTCACTGGCTGCCTCTCTGCAGCCGCTTCCTCTCCGGGAGGCAGAAACTCCCAATTTTTCTATACCACGTGGCTTAAAGTAGGGGGTAAGGAAGGAAATGGTCTTATTTTTAACTCCTGTATCTCCCCTGGGCCTGGGGCCAAGCTCTGGCACAGCGAGGTGGCTGCCCTGTGATGTGCCACGAGCATCCCCATGGCCAGGGCTCCCGCTCACCTGAGCACTGCAGGCTGTTTGCAGCTCCCCACAGTATTTTGGGGTCTGAGCCCTTGCACAGAATGTCCCTGAAGGTTGGGAGCAGCAGAGGGACCCTGTGCAGAGTGGGGACAGACAGGGTGAACATTCAGCCCCGAGCACGAGCTGGACAGTGTCACCACCCCAGTGTGGGAAGGGATGGAGAATTCAGGAGGCTTCGTCCTGCTGTTCCCAGTTCTCCTGAGTGGGAGAAACGAGGCCAGGTGCCTGTTTGTTTGGTGTGATGGGGTTTTTTTTATATTTCCACTGGGTTTTTCTTGCCCAGCCATGCCCAGCGAGACTGGTGGGACCAGCATGGCACAGCCATGGGCTCGTGTCTGGGATCAAAGCAGCTGATCTGGGCATGAAGTTTTGGTCTTTGGTTCCTTGGGGCTTTCCTTGAGCTCCTGTTGTGAAACCTTCATTTGCTTCTAACAGCAGCAAGTTTTTTTTGCTCATGATCTTCTCTTTCCCCCTCTGTTGCCCTGAGATAAAGGCTTCTAAATTTGTCCTGTGCTGAAAACGCAGCTAATCCTGATGGACCTGAATTCGCATCTCCCCCCTGAGGAATTGCACTAATTTTTTTTCCCTTTGTTCTGCCAGGGGCCTGTCCGTTTCCTAGTGGAAAAAAAAATCACTATTTAGGGCAAGGTTTATATTCCCGAAAACCTGTGTTTGTTTGTGAGAAAGGAGGACAGGAGGGAAATAAATGAGAAAAGCATCATCCTTTTTTTTTTCTTTTTTTTTTTTTCCCCCCCTTCCAATATTGTTTTTACAGCAGGCAAGTTTTAATTAAAGTGAGGAACTAGGTCGCTTGTGCTGTCCAGATGATGCTCTGAGGACGTGGTCCTTTCCCACCAGTGTTACACTGGGAGCCTGGAGCTGCTGGCCCAGTCTGGAAGTGCTGGGTTGACTGTGAAAAAGCTCCTTACAGGGTGCAGAGACAAGGGTGGTCTCTGGAAGGGTGGAGGGGTCTCCTTCCTGCCCACCGCTCCTGGTGGTAATAGGAGGGTTGGGTGTGGCATTTTGGGGTGCTGGGTGACCCCCGTGTCAGGTTGGGCAGGGCTGTGGAGATGCAGGGGGACAGCTTGTGCATGGAACAGGTGTGAGGAGGAGTGGACGGGGGTGGTGAGAGGCAAAGCAGGTGTGAACTGGCCCTGCTGGGAGCGGTGAGCTGGCAGGAGCCACCTGGGCTTCAGGAAGCTGCAAGTGCTCGCCTGGGGCAGAAAAATCCAGTGAGAGCCGCCTTGTCCTCCTCACCTGGGCTTCTCCCGGCCCCGGGCGGTGGAGGATCCTGAGCCTGCCCCGGGCTGGGAATGCGCTGGCCGAAGGGACAGGGACGGGGAGCTGCGGCTCCCGCTGCCCGGTCCCGCTGCCAGGCGAGGAGGAGGATGAAGCACAGGGTGAAAGCGGGACCGGGGCGGCAGGAGGGGGCTGCGGCATTGGCCGCTCGCTTCTGCCGATGGGTGTGAGGGGTGGCTGTGCCCACTGCTCCGCGTCGGTGCGGGGGGCACCCCGCGACCCCCAGCGCTCCGAGAAAGCGCTCCCGGAGCCGTTCCAAGCGCCGCAGCCCCGGAAGGACGGCAAGACCCCCGAGATGGGGTGTGTGGGGGGGTCCATCCCATGGTACAGGGGCTGAATNCCCCCGCCCCCTCCTCCTCCTCCCCTTCCTCCTCCTCCTCCTCTCCCTGGCTCCCTTCCTGCCCAGCACATGTAAAAGTTGTGCGTGGGGCTCCGCTCGCGTCCCGCTCCCGGTGCTGCTGGCGGCAGGAGCCGGGCTGGGATCAGCCCTCCCCGCGGAGCAGGGACCCCCGAGCAGGGACCCCCCGGAGCAGGGACCCCCCCGGGTCCCCTCGCCCATGCTGGATTTCGGCCCGGGAAGGTGACTGCGGGAGGAAGCGGCGCCGCGCCGGGTCGGGGTAATCATGAATGAGATGTCGAGTTTCCTGCACATCGGGGACATCGTCTCCCTGTACGCCGAGGGCTCTGTCAATGGCTTCATCAGCACCTTGGGGTGAGTGAGGGGTTGCCGCGACCGCCCGACGGTGGCTCCGGGATGGACGGGACGGGATGAGGTGCTGAGCAGTAGGAAAAGGGCCTGGGAAGCTCCGAGTGCTGCAGCAGGAGTGAGGAGGGATGGTGGGGAGGGGGACAGGGTGCCCCCGGGTTCGCCCCCTGCTCTAGCCGCTGTCAGGGGTAGGATGCCGCCCTGGAAGGACCCTCAGCCCACCCTCCCTATGGCCAGAAGCTGTTTCCTCTACCTTAGGGTCTGGGGGGGATGAAATGGACTTAAGCAGCGTGACGGGTCGATGGGGCAAGGAAGAGAATGTGTGAGTGGGATGGCTCCTGCAGGATCCCTCCTGGGCATGGGATCATTCTGTGCTTCCAGTTCTGTCTAGTATGGCTGGAGGCTGCCGGCCCATGGACAGCTAGTGGTGGCTCTTGCTGTCTCCCCTCGGGATCCCACGTACCCTGTGGGCAGTGAAATCACTGCAGTCACCAAGACAGGATTGCCCACGGCCACCGAGTGCTGCTTGGGGCTGGACTGGGCTGAGTCAGCTCCCTGGACATGGCAGCACTGGCAAGAGGATCTCGGGGACCCATCCTTTGTCCCTCCTGATCCTGTGCAGGCTGAGCAAAGCCAGGTCAGGATCTTCGGCAGTGTCCCTCTCCGTCCACAGGCCTGTGGTGTGGGCTCAGCTGTGTCCCCGCGGTGGGGAGGGCTCTGGCAGGGCTGCCCTGGGGCACGGGTGGGTTTTTCCTTACCCCGAAGCAGGAGCCCAAACCGTGTCCGCAGCCCTGGGCGGGGGGATGTGGGTCTGTGCCAGCACGCCTGCCCCACGCTGCGTGTAGGAGAGGCTGAGCTCAGGCAGGAATGCTGACTTGGATGGGATTCCTGGGGCAGGAGCTGCCCGGCTCTATAATCTGTGATGAATGCACTTGCTCCCACATGCCTCTGTATAACCGGAGAGGCACATACCTTCGCCTACACGTGTTCTCGCACCCACCGCTGGGCACGTGCAGCCTCTGAGTTGGTGCCCACCGAGTCTCCCCCCGCCAGGCTGCCCAGAAATGGGGTGCAGACCTGTCCAGAATCCCTGCGCAGGCAGCTCTGTGGTGTCAGGCAGCAGGTCCTGCAGGTGCAGTCTGTCCGTGCCAGCCCTTCCTGGATGCCTGGAACACATCCCCCCCGGGCCTTTTTGGGAGAGGTCTCCTTGTAGCTGCCATGCAGCCACAGTGCCAGAGCCATCCCGAGGCAGCCTCTGGGAAAGGGGGCCTGGAGGAGGCTCTGCTGGGACCCAGCACTGGTTATTGGCCCCCACAGTGCATCCCAGTGCTCACTGGGAGCTCAGTTAGATGTGCATGGACTCTGGCTCTCATCCCGTTGCAGCTCTGGCCCTCACATCCCCCTTTTTTGCCAGGTGTTTTTCCAGACTTCCTTAGAAGCACCTGAAAAGCAGGGCTTGTTTGATGAGCCTCTCCTGCACCCCAGCACGGCTTCTGCAGGGCAGCCGCATTTCCCCAGGGTTCTGCTTTCTCTGTGTTCTTTCCCCGGCTCTGAAATTGTTTTCCCTTGTGCCCTGGAAGACCCAACCACACCTTAAATCACTCCTGTGATAAGGGACCGGGTGACTCACCCAGAGTACTTCTCCTGGCCCTCCTGCCAGAGGGACCTTATTTAGCTCATTTGCAAGGCAAACAGCTCTGCCAGCCCACGCGGGGCCGACATCCTTCCTTGTGGAGGAGCTGCCTTTGGCTGTTGGGGTCACTGGGGGTCTGCAGTGGAATCTGTTTATGTGGGCTGGTGTCGTATTAAGGGATGGACCCCAATGTGCAGGTTCCAGGGTGGAGGTTGGGAGCCCTGCAGCCCCTGACTGAGCCCCCTCTGCTCCCAGCCCACCAGATCACACCGTCAGAGGGCCCCAGCACAAACTGTCCCTCCCATACCCCATCTCTGCAGTGGGTGTTTGTTCATGAGCAGGAAAAACATCCCGGGAGGGGTGGGGACCTCCAGTGCTGGGCTAGGTGGGAGCGCTGAGCCAAGATACCCAAATCAGCAAAAATGTTAGCTCAAAGGAGGAGGTCACCTAAGAAGCCTTGTGTGGAGAGACAACTGGGCTGAGGTGGCCACGCTGCTGGTCACAGCGCCCTGGGAGTGACACAGTCCCTTGGGAGAGCTGAGCAGTCAGGACAGATGTAGTGGAGTGGCCAGAAGTAGTTTTGTGGAAGTCACCCAGGAGGATTTTGTTTGCTGCCCCATCCCTGCCATCCCCAGAAGCTCCCAGGACCCGCTGGGGGCTCTGGACTGGCACTGTGGGCTCACAGCAGGGAAGGGCTGGTGGCAAACCCACCTGAATGGTGAGCTGCTGTTTCAGGTGAAGTAACACCTTTGGTAGCTGTACATGTGGTTGCAGGTGGATTTAAGGGTGGAGCAGCTCGGGGAGATGCAGCTGGTTAAAGGGTAACTCCAGTTCTGCCGGGTCAGGATGAACCCGTCTCTGCAGGGAGGAGGAGCCCGAGTCCTCCCAGCACCAGGACAGCAGGGAGAAGCTGCATTTTTGTGGCTGCCCTGTGCTTGCTCACTTTATTCTTATTCCTCCCTGGGGGTTCAGTGCCCACCCTGTAGCCTGAGGGTGCTGGAGGGGCTGACCTGGCCCCACGCCCACCAAGGAGCTCTCCTCCTCTTCCTCACCTCCAGGGGTTGGTGGGCTTTGTAGTGGGGTGCTCCTGACTGGGGCTCCCCTTCTCCCAGAGCCCTCCATCCCTGTGCACTCCTGGACCATGGAGTGCTGCAGCTCCCCTTGGCACGTGTGTGCCCTGGGAAGGCTTTTCCCCAGCCCAGGCTCCCTTTGCAGGAGCAGCAGCTCCACATCAGCCCCAGCTGGACCCTGTCCCCGGGGGGCTCGGGGGGTCCGACAGCCGCGGGTTTTGCAGTGCTGGATGAGCTGCTGCTCGCCTGACCCCGGGGAAGGCTCTGCCTCACATGAGGCCAAGAACGCTGGCCCCAGGCCAGGGAATCACTTTGTGCTCAGAATTTGGAAGAACTGAAAAGCCCCACTGGAAGCAGTGAGGGCTCCAGGGCTTAAAGCTGGCCAGATGCTTGTGGGCGCCTTGAGGGGCTCACCAGTGCGGGGTCTGGCCCCTCCTGCTTCCCTGGGGTAATTTGGAAAGGCCAAGTGTGATGCTCCCAGCCGTGCATCCAGCCTCCTGCCTCACTCAGGATCCTCCTGCCGGTGCTCAGACACCACAGCCCATTTTCTTGGTGAGTGCCCTCATGTGCCTGGATCCCACACATCCCCAGTGCTCTGATGGCAGAGGGAGCTTCCATCACCCATCCTGCTGCAGGAACACCGGTTATTTTATTAGCAGGAGTGTGTCCTGGCTCCGGCCGCCTCCCAGGTGACTCATGTCCACCCTGTCAGAATCCTTTATTTTCAGCAGTTTTTAACTGAGGAATGTTAGGCCAGAGTATCAGTTTAATGAAAAGAACACTTTGCATTCCTGCAGAGCATGTAATCCTAGGATTAAAGATGCTGAAACTGCCTTGAGATCATTAACTAATTAAGACTTCCAGCCTGGCAGGTCACTGTCTCTAATCCTGCCTGGTGGAGTAGTGATGCTGGGCATGGGGAAGGCAGGAGAGTGCTGTGGCAGAGCTGGCACTGAAAATGAGCCACACAGGCCAGGCACTTCCTTGGAGCCTCTAGCCATGACAGAGGAGGATTTTTGAAGTGCAGAGATGAATTGAACCCACAACCTGTGGGTTCTGCCCTGTCCTCCATCTAAATAACAGTAGTAGAAAACAAAACTGCCCACAAGTGGCACAGGTCCTGGGCTGAGGCTTTGCACGTGAGATGTGGTGCAGCCCCTGCTTGCAGCTCCTCCGCTGTTTCCCCTTTCTTTCCCTGCTCTCTCGAGGCTCTGTGCCCTGCAGGGATGTAGGAATGTGCCCAGCCTACTTCCTTGTTGTCCTGGCCCATGGAAAAGGTGGTGTGTTTGGCAGCACCTGGTTGGGAGCCCAAAGCCCCCTGTGCTGCCAACCATGGACATTTGCAGAGCCAAGGCAGGTCTGTCTGGTGTGTTTGAAACCTTGTGGGTTTGGGGTTTTTCCAATTTTCCAGGTCTTCGCTAATTGTTTTTAAGCTTCTGCTGCCACCAAAACCATTAGATAAATTGCTTTTCTCTGTTTGAAAACTAAGGCTGATCTCCCCAGCCCGGAGAGCTGTGAGGAGCGGGCAGGGCTGGTGGCAGGGCAGGAGCAGTGCTGGGTGTCGGAGCACAGTGCCAACCCACCATCAAGGACACGGCAGTGCCAGGGTCCCTGGGGTCCCAATCCATCAGCACAGAGGCCAAATTCCTCTCTGCCGAGCTATTGAAAGGAATTTTCCCCTCCTCCAGAGAGCGGCTGGGCTGAGGGAGGGAGCTGCATCTGCAGGCAGGATATCTGTCTTGTTTTTAGCCCTTTGCAGCACAGTGTGTTTATCTCCAGTGATGTTCGGGCTGTTTGGTTTGTTGGGGACAGTGAGAGTCCCTTGGGGGGCTGAGGGGACAGTGTGGGCTCTGCTGTGCCTTTGCTGCACCTCACTTCTCCAGGGTGTTCCTACCCTCCTGTCCCAGGGACAGAGCTGCCCCACCATGGATTCTCCCTCTGGGGCAGCATCGCAAGGCACATTCCTGCATCCTCTTGCACACTCACCCACTGCCTGAATTCGGCCTCCACAGGTGGGGACACGCTTCTCACTTCATCTCCTGGGCAGAGCACGGTGTCTCCTGCTGTGTCGCTTCCTGGGGCTGGGGAAAGCAGGCGAGCGGGTACAGCCTGTCTTGCTGGAGCACCCAGTTCCCTTGGGAGCCTCACACAGTGAGCTCTGAGTGTCCCAGCTCTGGGAGCCCCTCAGGTGATGTTCGTCCCTCTGTGCTTTGGGTACTGGGCAGTTCCTTGATGTGCTTCGAAAAGCAATGTCCCCTCCATCCCAAAATTGGTCCCCAGCACCCAAGGCCAAGCCCATGGGATTTTGCCCAGTGCTGGGAAAGTAGAGGTGGGCAGGGAGGAAATACAGAGCCCTGATCTGATGGGCAGAGCCTGTAACTCTGATCAGATAATAATTAATAACTGGGTTTGGGGGGCCCCTGCCACCCCCGTCCACAGCACCTGCACCCTCCTGTGTCCTGGTGGGGCGAGTTCCCAGCCAGAGAAGGAGGACGAGTGAATGAAAGTTGAATTCGTCACATTTTTGCTGGATTAACAGTGCAATAACAAGGCAGCCAGCACACCATGCCCCAGGGGAATTGGGCTCAGCCGGGAGCTGTGCAGGATTCCCTCTGGCAGAGCCTCAGCACAGGTCACTGAGCAAAGGGCCCGCAGTGGCTGACATGAACTATTGTGGTTCTTTACTTGATCTGTATCAGCCCTGTGTGCCCCACGGGACCAGGATGGAAAACACACGTGGGGCAGTGGCTGTGGTGGGAAATGAGGGGCAGCGTGTTTGGAGCAGGTGCCCAGGAGCAGCTCCAGGAGCCAAGCACTGCTGTGTGTGATATTTATGGAGTGGGAAATGGGAGATGCAGCTTTGGGTGCTGTCACTTTGGGCCAGGTCATGGTGGCACAACTGTGTGGCTCACCACAGCCATTTCCCTCGCTCAGCCCCGCTGTCATCCCAGTATTCCTGACCCTGCTCCCCCTTTTTGTTCCGTGCAGGCTGGTGGATGATCGGTGCGTGGTGGAACCGGCCGCCGGGGACCTGGACAACCCACCCAAGAAGTTTCGAGGTGAGCTCCCATGGCCAGGCAGGGCGTTGAATGTCTTTTCCAGGCTCAGGTTTGGTTCGGACTCAGCCCTGCTCCCTGCAAACCCTATCAGGATATCCAGCTGCTCGCTTTAATGGCCGGAAAGGTCGCGCTCTGCCTGCTCGATAGCCATCGCCTCGAGCCCTGGAAACAACGGGCTGCGGCTCTTCCCTGCGGCAGCAGAGAGAGCCTGGGGAGGATTTTCATGTGCTGTTGCCGTCCCCATATCCTGTGGCCAGACCCTGCCCTATCCTGCCTCCGCAGTGAGCCGCACACAGGTCGCACCGGGGCTTCCCGCTGGGAAAACAAGACCCTTCTCCCGAGGTCAGGTCCGAAAGGTCCTTTGGAAATGCCAAAACCCACATGGAGCCTGTTCCTGTGGCAAGGGCTGCCTGGCTCGGCCCTGCCCTCGAGAGATGCTTGACACCTCTCAGTTATTTCCTTTTTTTCCTCTGTGCTTTCTCCCTCCTCCAAGGCTCTTCCCAGCCCAGTTCAAGTATGTCAGGAAAAGCAAATCCAGTGCTTCCACCCTGCACTGAGCCAGCACTGGGCGGCTCCCAGACAAGGGGCAGTGGGACCCTTGGCCATGCCTGCTGCCCCCAGTGCCCCACTGCCCCCAGTGCCCCGCATTCCCTGGAGGGTTTACAGGAGGTTTTGTCCCCACAGCATCTCTGGGCCATGGCAGGTCAGTCCCACATGCCCTCGCTGAGCTGCTCATGCAGGGCAGTGCTGACGTGGGAGCTTCCCTCGCCTTCCCTGTTTTCCGCCCACCATCCATCTTGCAGAAAGCTGTCGGTGCTTTGGCCCAGATGCCAAACTCTCTGGCTCACAACGCAGGCTGTGCCTGAGACTTTTTGTGTGAAAACCTCACTGCACCTCAGTTTCCCCTCCTTGCAGAGCCAGACTCAGCACTGAGCCGAGAGCAGACCCATGGGCAGGGTGTGCGTGGAGCCAGGGCTTGGATCTGCACCCACCTCCGAGTAGCTTTGCTGGGTTTTTTTCCCCTCCCCCCAGTTTCAACTTCCCACCAGGCCCTTTTGAAGGCTAATTAGTAATTTAATGGAAACATTGCTGGTGCCCCGGTGTGGCCGCAGCCCCGCTCGGGGCGGTGGGCATGGGCAGCCAGGCACGGCAGCTCCTGCGCTCCGGCGTCACAGGCTCCCTGGCACGGGATGTGCCACTGGCAAACAGACCTGTAAAACGAAATGTGAAACTTGGCCCTGCCCCAGCGGCCCCGGCTGGTGAGAACCGCGCTCGGCGCTGTTTGCTCGGCACTCCCAGGTAAATAAATACGCTCTCACCAGCACCTTGGGCCAGGGCCAGCCATGGAAGGGATTTTTTGTGTTTTCTTTTTGTGTCTGAAGTTTCTGGGCTGCTATTTCAGGCATAATTAGGGCGATTCAGGCTGCAGAGCCCTTTCTGCCCTTGCCCTGTACATCTTCCAGCCCTGGAAGGGGTTTGGGAGATGTCAGTGCCTCCTTGTCTCCAGACATCTGTTCTCCTGCTTCGGTTCCCAAAGCCTGGGTCTGGGTGTTTGCACTTCCCGCCCCCCATCCTGGGGGAAAACAGACAAACTGGGACAATCTGCAGAGCAGGGAGTTACTGGAAGCATTTGGAGGAGCTGGGTTGCATCTTGTGCATCCTTTAGGACTTGAAACGCAGCTGCTGACACACAGATTTTGGGAGTAGGTGCTTGTAGCATCCAACATGGGTGATCCAGGCTCCCCGAGACTGTTCTGGAGGTCAGAAGTGTGTATTTCAGTGGTGCATCCACAGGGTCTGTCTGCAGTCTCTGCAGGCTCAGAGCGCCCCGTGGTAACAAGGGATGTGGAGATGGTTGCTCGTGTCCTGGCCTCCCTCCCTCCCGGATCCCTCCCAGTGGAATCCTCTCCTCCTTTGGTGCAGCTGGGCTTCATCAGTGCTTCTTCTCCCCCTGAAGTTTTCCTTCCCAAATAGCACAGCCATTTCCGATGGGAACACTTCTAATCACGAGTCCAAGGAGTGGAGTAATTCCTGGACTCATTATTTATCCTGATTTAAAGCTGAGCCATCAGCCAATACACAGTGATGTGACCTCCACGTGTCCTGCCATGTCTCCCTCAGACCCCCGGCAGTGGATGGGGTTGTGGTGGGATGGGGGGACCATCTCCCATTGGTGCTGCTGTGACAGGAGCCGTGTCCTGCAGGAGCCCTTGTCCTGCCTCTCTGTGGCACTGGCCCCACTTGGGACACGCTGGTGGCTGCTGAAGCCTCACGCTGCCTCCTCTGCTCCCAGATTGCCTCTTCAAAGTGTGTCCCATGAACCGCTACTCTGCCCAGAAGCAGTACTGGAAGGCCAAGCAGACCAAGCAAGACAAGGACAAGATTGCAGATGTGGTGCTGCTGCAGAAGCTCCAGGTGAGTGGCCTGAGGGACTGTCCTGCCCAGAGCGGGCAGTCCCCGAGGGCTGAGTGGGTGACCACATGCAGCCCTCTGGTGATGGTGGGTTTGGGATGAGAGGGGATTTCCAGCTGCCCTTCCCCCTTTGCCCCATGCCCAGCCATTGTTGTCGCACCCTCCTGATGGTCCTTGTGCAGGGGAGCTCCGTGAGCACAGCCCTGCACCCCTCAGCACCCCGGGCATGCAGAAGGGAGCTCTGCAGCCAGGATGTGCTCCAGAGGGCTGTGGAAGGGAAAGGCTCCTGTTCACTTCCCCGAGGTTTGGACAGGGCCCATGTCAAACATTGCACAATGGCCTCAGACAGCTGGCGAGGCCCCGCAGATGATTCATAAAACTGAAGCTGAGAAGAGAGTCACTAAATCATCTCGTCAGGCCTCGAGCCCAGCCCTAGCTCTGGTGTCCCCAGCTCTGCCTTGGGCAGGGAGGTCTGAGCAGTGTCAGGGTGGGGTGTCCTGCCCTAGTTCGGAGGTGCCAGGACTGGGTCGGTGCCTCCTGCCATGCCCAGCCCTACGTGGTCACTGGCACATGGAAACACCATTTTCCTGCTCCCGTTGGGCTGGGACTTGTAACGTCACAGCTGTCCTGGCCACGACTGGACCCAGAGGCTCATTTCTGAGCCTGATTGATTGCACCTTGGTTAGGGTTTGCTTTAAAGAGATTCTGCCATTTTCTTGCTGCTTCCCACTGCTCCTGGTGTTTCTCCGGAGCAGAGCACAGGGATCCAGGGCAGGAGGGAGCTGAGCCCAGCTCTGCCTGCACAGCCACACAGCCCTGTCCCATCCTGGCAGGCACTGGGCTCCAGCCTGCAGTTCATCAGGGAGGCTGAGAAACAGACTGAGAACATCAGCAGCCCACAGAGATGATTTCCTGAGGCAGGAGCAGCCAGGTCTCAAGCAGGGAAGCTCTGCCAGGCCATGCCCATGGTCGTCCTTCCAAGCCCATGCCCTTCACTGTTGTTTTCAAGTGGGTTTAAGACTCTGTGTTTTCTTGGCTAACTATTTGCCAAGTGCAGACAGGCTGTGGGGGCTTTCCTCCCCCTCTGCTCATGTCTCCCAATCCTCCCTGCTCCAATCCCTGTGCATCCCTGAGAGCCATCCTTGGGCTTGGGTGCAGGCTGGGAACATCAGCCCTGTGGACTCACACGCTTGGGGCAACCAGTTCCCACTCCCACCCACTGGCTGTCGGCAAGGGAGTAGCTCAGATCTGGATGGAGATTTAGGACACGCCATGGTGCTGGATCTCTCACTGGAGCTGTGTTGCTCCATGGGGTTGTTGTTAAACTCCCAGATCCACATCAGTGCAGGATTTCTTGGCAGCAGGTTTGTTTTCCTGGTGGCAGCAGCCACCACTGCAGGGCTCATGTCCCCAGGTGACTGTGTGGGGACAGAGGGTTACTCCAGGTGGCACCCAGAGCTGTGTGGGGGTGCCTGCCAGGCATATTCAGAGTGCTCACCTGCTTGGTCACCTACAGACCCACTGCCCCATCCTCTCAGTGCCAAGCCATAATTCCAGATGTTTCCCAATTTTTCTGACCTCAAGTGAAAGGGGGTGAAAGCAGGATGGGGAAGGGCAGAAGCTCACCCAGCTCCATCCCTCATCACTGTTTCTCATCCCATCTGTGGGGTAACACTGTGCTGGTGCTGTCTAGGTTGTGCCCAGAGCCACTGCATGGAAAATGTCTGTGGTTTTGGAGAGGGGCTGTGAGTGCTGCTGAGCAGTTCACTCATGGGGACTCATCCTGCTGCATCCTCTGCAGGTCTGGACCTGCTCCATCTCTGGGCATGGCACTGCTGGCATGGTGCCTTTGGCTCTTTGGTTTTGGTGCTGCCAGGAACCCCCAGGACCCATGTGGTGGGTGTGTTGCCCCAGCCCCCAGCCTGTGCAGAGTCCTCATTCAGTGCTGCCCCCTGAGACCTGGTGTCTTGGGGGAATTTCAGTGCCATTTTGTCCCTGTCCTAATTTTTAAAGTCCTCAGTTTACAAGAGGACTTCACTCACATGGGTTTCACAGAGCTGTTCAGGGCCACACCGTGGTCCTGGGCTGAGTTCTTGGATGTTGAGGACCATGTTGTCCATTCTCTGGGGTATGGAGGGATGCTGATCCTGCATCCTAGCCCATCCCGTCCTCCCTGTGACTGAGGAGGCTCTGGGATTTGCTCCTGGGAAGGGAGGAGGGTGCTGCTACACTCTGCTCTTCTCTTTTTGGATCAGCACGCAGCCCAGATGGAGCAGAAGCAGAATGAGACAGAGAACAAGAAGGTGCACGGGGATGTGGTGAAGTACGGCAGCGTCATACAGGTACCGGAGCTCGCTGTCCCTCTGCAAGGGGCTGGGGGGGATGCACAGACCCAGCACACCTGAGTCAGACTGGGAAGGGGCTGGGGGGATCACTCTGGGGGCCTCGGGGGGCTGCACTACCACAGCATTTTCCCCTCCAGCTCCTGCACATGAAGAGCAACAAGTACCTGACAGTGAACAAGCGGCTGCCAGCGCTGCTGGAGAAAAATGCCATGAGGGTCACACTGGATGCCACTGGCAATGAGGGCTCCTGGCTCTTTATCCAGCCCTTCTGGAAGCTGAGGAGCAATGGGGATAATGTGAGGAGCGCCCTAAATGACGTTGTATAGAGAGCACCGTGCCAGGGCTCAGCTCCCTGCTGGGTGCCCGGTCTCATCCGCACTCCCCCTTTCCCATTTTGCTCCCCAGGTAGTCGTGGGAGACAAAGTCATCCTGAACCCTGTCAATGCTGGGCAGCCACTGCATGCCAGCAACTACGAGCTAGCTGACAATGCTGGCTGCAAGGAGGTATGGGGGGGCCTGGGCAGGGCTGGTTTCGGGGCTTGCCTGTTATTTTTCCTTCTTCTTCCTCTCTTTCCTTTGTCCATGGGATCATGACTGTGCTGTCTTGCTCCTTAGGTGAACTCCGTCAATTGTAACACCAGCTGGAAAATCAACCTGTTCATGCAGTTCTGTGACCACATGGAGGAAGTGCTGAAGGGGGTAAGGAAGGAGGTTTGGCTGCTCGGACCCAGCGAGCTCTGGGTTTGCAGTCCTGGTCCCCCACGGGGACAGGATGTGTGAACAGCCTTTTGGCTCTGTGGCAAAGGCAGAAAAGAGGTCCTGCCTCGAGGACTGTAATTTCAGGGGGAATTCATCACTTGAAGAACAGAACAGCAAGCTGGAGTGGGCTATTTTAGTATCTCGAGGCAGCAGGTACCTGAGGGCATGAAATTACCCTCCACCTCGATGTATTAATTGGCTCTCGAGGACAACCCAAGGCCCACGCAGTGCCAGCAGGGGCATCTCACTGTGAGGACAATTCTCAGCTGTTCAGCCCTGCAGCAGGGCTGGCTGTTGCCTGGGAAAGGAACTTTCCCTGCCGAGCTATTGTTCAGGGCCAAGGTCCTCCAGGAAGCAGCTGGATGGATGTGGATTGTTATGATCTTACAGACCTTTGTCCCCAGGAGCTGCACTTATCCCAGGTTCCCACAACCTCGTTCCCGGGGTGCTAATGCCTTAAACACGTTGGTGAGCAGAGCCTCTGCCCGCTCTGGGGCTGTAAAGTGGTGGGTTCACATCCGTTTATAATCTGGGGGTGGGAGCAGCAGGGTCACCTGCATGGGTAGTGCTGGGTGCCCTGTGCCCTCGTGCCTGTGTAAAGTGCCCTCCCTGGGCTCCAAGGAGCATTTGTGCTACCTGAGGCAGCTTTTGCACAGCTCAGATAGGTTGGAGCCCCAGGGTCCCACAGTCCTGCCACACAGCTGGGAGCTGTGCTCTGCTCTGGACCATGTACAGGAGGAATCCCATCGCCTTTACAGGGTAGGGGGGGGTCACAGGAGGAGGTACATCACCTGGTAGGAGAGCCATGGAACAATTTCCTCACTGAATGAGTGGTTAAACATTGGAACAGGCTTCCTAGGTCAGTGGTGGAGTCACCATCCCTGGAAGGGTTCAAAATGTTTGAAATGGCACTTCACAACATGATTTAGTTGGCATTAGGTCTAAGGTTGGACTTCATGGTCTTCGGGGTCTTTTCCAACCTTAATGATTCCATGACTCTTTGTCCCTGAGTCTCACCACTTTGTCCTGCTCCAGGGGGATGTGGTGAGGCTGTTCCATGCTGAGCAGGAGAAATTCCTCACCTGTGATGAGTACAAGGGCAAGCTGCACGTCTTCCTCCGCACCACCCTGAGGCAATCAGCTACCTCAGCCACCAGCTCTAATGCCCTGTGGGAGGTGGAGGTGAGCAGGGAGGGGATGGGAGAGTGTGTTTAGAGGATTTTGGAGTACCTCCATGAGCATCCCAGTCCCTCAGCCCCACGTACTGAGCTCTGTTCTGCCTCTCCCAGGTGGTGCACCACGACCCGTGCCGAGGAGGGGCCGGGCACTGGAATGGCTTGTACCGCTTCAAGCACCTTGCCACGGGCAACTACCTGGCAGCAGAGGTAAGGGGATGAGCAGAGGGTGCAGGAGTGTGCCCTGCCCTGGAAAGGCTGTGCCACCCCTAGCAAAGGCAGTGCCCATCTAGGGCAAGGCAGTAATGTCCAGGATTGCTCCTGGCTCACTCCAGTTTGTTTTTGGAGCTCCCGTGGCTCCTCCTTGGTTGCAGGAGACATTGGCACCAGGGCTGTGAACATCGTTGTCACTTACCTGGTTGTGGGGCCAGGCTTCCCCCCCCGAAATCTCCCACCCCATGGTGAAGAAGTTTCCTAGCCCCGATGGCTGTTTCTGCTTCCTTTTCTGGCCCAGGGGCCACGATGGGGTGGTTGGGGCTTTCCTGTGCTCACCCTGCGCCGAGGGGACTGACTGGCACAACCCAGGGATTACTCATCCTGCTGTCCTTGCCTGGGGAGGGTGGGGGCAAAATCTGGGTCTGGAAACACCATCTGCTAAGTTTTTTCACTCCTATTTAAGGCAGCTCAAGGCCTCCTGATAGAGACACAAAGGAGTTGCTGCACTTAGATAATGTAGTTTATTTGACACTAATGAGCTGCCATGACCACGGGCTGCAGCTGCCAGGGAAGCAGGGACACCCCAGGGACATCATGTGCCAAAGTGCTCCCTAGTTGGGGAAGACACCCAAGGGCAGCCCCCGGCACCCTTAAACCACTGTGGGATGGAAAACAGCAAATACTGGGGCTCTGAAATTTGTTCTTTAAACCCAAAGACCTTTGGTTGACATCTGCAGAGGGAAGATGATCTCAGACTGACCCCCATGCTGAGCTGTTGCTGCCCACGGGGCTGGCATTGCTCACTGAGCTCAGCCTGGGGCCTCCAGGGAGTTCTTGCTGCCACAAAGAGCCCGGGTCTGCCCTCTGGGGCTCCCCCATCCCCCTCACAGGGCTGAAGAGCAGAGCACTGGGTGCAGGTCACGTCCTCCAGCCCCACCTGGGCAGGTTTCCTCTCTGTGATGTGTTCAAGGAAGGCAGGAATAGGGACAACACCCCCAGCTCGGGGGTTTGGAGGGACCGAGTGGGAGGACTGACAGCTGCCTTTCATCTCCCTCTTTAACTTTTCAGGAGAACCCAAGTTATAAAGGAGACGTGGCTGAGCCCAAAGCAGTGCCCACGGTGAGCTGTGTTGCAGCCTCGCTGCAGAACCGCTGCTGCCGCTGCCCGAATCCTGCCAGCCCTTGGCCAGTGCCTGAAAGCAGGGAAATGCCCCTAAACAGAGCCTGCTGGGGGATGTGCCCGTGCCCGGTGCCGAGGCTGCCCCGCTGCCAGCACAGCTCCCCACACCCCCACGCTTAGGGCAGTGTCCCCATGTCCTGCTTGTGAGAGGACCCCTGTCGGAGGGGTCCCGGTGCATGTTGGCTCCCCAGGCCACAGGGAAGTGCTGGTAGATGAGAGAGTTGGACGTTCAGGGGGTTTTTCTCTGCTGTCAGTGAGGTTTGAAGAAGGGGGGCCCCTGTAGCTCAGGTGCCTCACGCTGCGCTTGTGCTCTGCAGCCCCCGTGTGTCTCCGTGCTGTGGCTCAGCCCCACGGCCGGGCAAAGCTTCTGCTCTGTGTGCCCCCCATGCCACGGGCACAGGGTGCTGGGCTCAGCAGGGAGCCCGGGCTGAGCCCCACGCCTGGCTCAGAGTCCCCGTGCCCGTGCAGGGGAGCAGCAGCCGCGCCAGCCGCAGGAACACGGGGGAGAAGATCAAGTACCGGCTGGTGGCCGTGCCCCACGGCAACGACATCGCCTCCCTCTTCGAGCTGGACCCCACCACGCTGCAGAAGACGGACTCCTTCGTCCCACGGTGCGTGGGCACGTGCCCCACAGGGGGCTTGGGATAGGGAGGGGAGGCTTCAAGGCACGGTGTGAAATTTTGGGCAGTCTGTTTTTGTGGAGGCTGTGCCGGGGGAAGGGGTGGGTGTGCAGTGTCTGTGTGGGGCTCACTCAGCAGGACATTGTGCTGTTTGCAGGAACTCCTACGTGAGGCTGCGCCACCTCTGCACCAACACCTGGATCCAGAGCACCAACGTGCCCATTGACATTGATGAGGAGAGGCCCATCCGCCTCATGGTACGGCCCTGCTCCGTCCTCCCATGCCTGAATTTATCCCCTGTGCCCTAATAGTCTTTGTGTGCTCCTGCTCTCCCAGCACCCAGGCCTTGCCAGGGACTGAATCACCCTGGATGATCCAAAGAGGTGGATGGACACCAGCCTGGAGCCCACCCCAGCCCTTCTAATGGGGACAAACTGGGTCACTGACATCAGCTGGGTGGTGGCAGATGGTGGGGACAGGCTTGACATTGCCCTGTATGTGTGATGATGCTTCTCTATTGCTTCCCAGCTGGGCACATGCCCCACCAAAGAAGACAAAGAAGCTTTTGCCATCGTGTCTGTGCCCGTGTCTGAGATTCGGGACCTGGACTTTGCCAACGATGCCAGCTCCATGCTGGCCAACGTGGTGGAGAAGATGAACGAAGGTTTCCTCAGCCAGAATGACCGGAGGTAAAAGGCTGTTTCCCCTGGGAGATGGGGCAGTGCTGGGCACCTCCAAGGGCTCCCCAGCATCACTGCAGGATAAGGCCCTGCCTGGTCCTGGTGCCAGTGCTGTCTTGCTTTCCTGCCCACAACCCAAATCCACGCCTGCTTCTCCCAGGAGTCTGGCGAGGAAACCAGATAACGGCACAGCCCTGCTCCGGCCCCTCCTTTGCTGCCAGAAACATATCTGAGGGGCTGGGAGACGGCCCACGATAGGGGCAGCCCTGTTAGTCACTGTATTATTTTTAAGTGGGTGGGTTCTTGGTGCTTCCTGAGCAAACACAGATCCCTGTGGGACAGAAGGAGCTGCTTCCACCCTGCCAGCCTGCCCCGTGCGGGTCCCTCAGGGGTGACCAAGGGGACAGAGGCTTTAAATGCAAAATGCCTGGCACAAGCTACAAGCAAAGCTTCTGACGTTTACTCTGGCACATATAGGAACCGTAGGGGCTGGAGATCCAGCTGTTAACCTCCATCAGGGAGTGGAGCGTTGGCCAGAAGCTTCACTGGGATGCTTCTGAGCCCTAACATGGGCTCTCTGGTCCCTCAAAACCCACTGGCATCCCTGCAGGGACTCGAGTCTGGGCAGGTGAGCAGTCCCAGCCTACTTACACTGTGCCCCTTTGCAGGTTTGTGATCCAGCTGCTGGAGGACTTGGTGTTTTTCGTCAGCGACGTCCCCAACAACGGCCAGAATGTGCTGGACATCGTGGTGACCAAACCCAACCGGGAGCGGCAGAAGCTGATGCGGGAGCAGAACATCCTGAAGCAGGTGAGTGGCCCTGGGGCCCTGCATCTCAGCGAGGCTGAGGTCCTGTGGAGGTGTCCTGTTCTATCCAGGGCCACACTGGTGGCCAGAGGTCTGGAAAACCCCATGGAGCAGGGTCTGGTCTCAAGCTCATGCACCAAGCCTGATGTCCAGCCATGCATGGGGGTGGTGGTGTGGAGCAGGACACAGCACTTATCATCTCTGCTTTTGGGCAGATCTTTGGGATCCTGAAAGCCCCCTTTAAGGACAAGGGTGGGGAAGGGCCCCTGGTGAGGCTGGAAGAGTTGTCGGACCAGAAGAATGCTCCCTACCAGTACATGTTCCGGCTGTGCTACCGCGTGCTCCGGCACTCCCAGGAGGACTATCGCAAGAACCAGGTGCCTGGGGGTGACCCCCCAATCCCCACCACGTGCTTCAGAACCCTGGGGGGCTGCCAAGGTCTCGGTGGGGCAGGGGGGCACTGCACTGCCCACCCAGCCCCGTGTGCTCACCACCGCTCTGCCCCTCCAGGAGCACATTGCCAAGCAGTTTGGGATGATGCAGTCGCAGATCGGGTACGACATCCTGGCCGAGGACACCATCACAGCCCTGCTGCACAACAACCGCAAGCTGCTGGAGAAGCACATCACCAAGACTGAGGTGGAGACCTTCGTCAGCCTCGTGCGCAAGAATCGCGAGCCACGGTGCGTGTCCGGGGGGCCCTCCCTCGGGGCTGTGGGATGGGGATGGTGGGCACCCCGGGGACTGCCCTCTCACAGCCAACTGCCTCTGCTTGGCAGGTTTCTGGACTACCTCTCGGACCTGTGTGTGTCCAACCACATCGCCATCCCCGTCACCCAGGAGCTGATCTGCAAGTGTGTCCTGGACTCGAAGAACAGCGACATCCTCATCAAAACTGAGTGAGTGCCCAAGGGAGAGGTTTTGCACCTTGGGGTTTGTGTCTGGTCCTGCCTCCACCAGCTCCCCTGGTGAAACCCCATCACTCTTTGAGTGCAGCCACTCCATCTACAGGAGCATCTCCAGATTTACCCCTTTCCTGTCCTAGGCTGAGGCCAGTGAAGGAGATGTCCCAGTCCCACGAGTACCTGAGCATCGAGTACTCTGAGGAGGAGGTCTGGCTCACCTGGACAGACAAGAACAATGACCACCATGAGAAAAGCATCCGGCAGCTGGCACAGGAGGCCCGGGCTGGCAATGCCCATGACGAGAATGTCCTCAGCTACTACAGGTGATGATCCCGTGGCATCTTCTCTCCAGGTGAGGGTGTGAGGGATACACAGCCTCACTCCCTCTCCCCCTCATCCCTGTCAGGTACCAGCTGAAGCTCTTTGCCCGCATGTGCCTGGACCGCCAGTACTTGGCCATCAAGGAGATCTCCCAGCAGCTGGGAGTGGACCTGATCTTCCTCTGCATGGCAGATGAGATGCTGCCCTTCGACCTCCGGGCATCCTTCTGCCACCTCATGCTGCACGTGCACGTGGACAGGGACCCCCAGGAGCTGGTGATGCCTGTGAAGTTTGCACGGCTCTGGACTGAGATCCCCACGGCCATCACGATCAAAGAGTGAGACACTCTGGGGCTCACGGTGGCTTTGAGGGACAGGGCAGGAGGAGGGCTGGCAGATGCCCTAGCAGGAGTTGGGAGGGGAGCATTTGTGGAGTGATCTGGGGAGGTCTCAGCCCTCAGAAGGAAGTGGACTCCATCTGTCACGGGCATCACTGCTGGCCACGGTGGCTCAGCAGCTGTGTGGACAGTGCTGCTGCCTGCAGGAGGAGACTCACTGCCCCCCAGCTCACCTCGACATCTCCCCTGGCAGCTACGACTCCAACCTCAACGTCTCGCGTGATGACAAGAAGAACAAGTTTGCCAGCACCATGGAGTTCGTGGAGGACTACCTCAACAACGTGGTGAGCGAGGCCGTGCCCTTCGCCAACGAGGAGAAGAACAAGCTCACCTTCGAGGTGAGAGTGCTGCCAGTGTCCCTGGCACCTTGCGGGATGTGACACAATTTGTGTCACTGCCTCTGCAGTGAGGGGGGCTCTGTTCGGCATCCCTGTCCCCCTATTTGATTTCCCTGCTTAGCCACAAGGTCTGGAGTTGCCTTGTCCTTCCCCAGGTCGTCAGCCTTGCCCACAACCTCATCTACTTCGGCTTCTACAGCTTCAGCGAGCTGCTGCGCCTGACACGGACACTGCTGGGCATCATCGACTGCGTCCAGAACCCCCAGCTGATGATGCAGGGGGTTTACAATGATGAAGTGACGGGTGAGTCCCTGTCTGTAACCAGGAGGGGGTTTTCTGTGGTCTGCCTGGTGCTTTCCAGTTTTGGTTGCAAGAAAACAAGCTGGTGGTTTGCTGATGTGGAAGCTTTGGCTGGGTGTGCACTGGGAGGTGGTGAGCCCCTGGCCATGCCAGAGAAACATCCCATCCCTTCCACTCATTCTGTGATTAAATCTACAGTATTTTCCAGTCTAGGTGGGTCCTTCCTTGGACCTCTGCCACCTCCCTCTCCTCTAACTCTGCCCGCTGTGGCTGCCTCTGCAGGGAAGAACGTGCGGAGGTCGATCCAGGGCGTGGGGCAGATGATGTCCACCATGGTGCTGAGCAGGAAACAGTCCATCTTCAGCGCCCCGAGCCTCAGTGCTGGGTCAGCCCCAGAGCAAGTGGACAGAGGGAGGAGCATTGAGAGTGAGAACATTGTGGTGATGGAGACCAAGTTGAAGATCCTGGAGATCTTGCAGGTTGGAGCCAGTGGGGCTGTGGTGGGACCTGTGGGATGTGGAGAAGATGTGATTTTCTGATGCAGAGGGACAGTTGGCATGAAGAGGGCACTCACTCACTTCTGCTTTCTTCTCCCTCGCTGCTCCCAGTTCATCCTGAATGTACGGCTGGACTACAGGATTTCCTACCTGCTCTCCGTCTTCAAGAAGGAGTTTGTGGAAGTTTATCCCATGCAGGACAGTGCGGCCGATGGGACAGCTCCAGCCTTTGACTCCACAAGTAACTCTCCCACTTTGTTCCTAGTACACCTCCAGCCCAGCAAACTCCACAGGCTGGGAGGACACAGGTGGCAGAGTTGGCAGCTCCAGCAGCCTCTGCCCACCACTGCTGGCAGGGAGTGTGGGGGGATGGAGTTTGTGCAGGTGGGATGAGGTGCCCTGTGTCTGTCAGGGATGCTCAGAGCAGGGGTGGGGAGCTGGGTTGGTTCCTGTGGGTTCCCTCTAGCTCACAGGAAGGTGCTGGGCACCCCTTTCACTCCCTCCCTCTCCCCTCAGCTGCAGCCATGAACCTGGACCGTATCGGCGAGCAGGCAGAGGCCATGTTCGGTGTGGGGTGAGTCCCTGCCCCCCCAGGGTGTAGCCGTGGGGCTCTTCCCCTCCTGTCCAGCCTGCTGAGGCCGGGAGCTGCAGGTGATGAGGAAGAGCAGGCTCTAAAGGCTACCAGAGCCACGTCCATCAGCCCCGGGGGGGTGGCTGAGCACAGGGGAGCTCCTGCTGGGCTGCTAACACTGAGCACTTCCATCCCGGCTTCAGGAAGTCGAGCAGCATGTTGGAGGTGGATGACGAGGGAGGGAGGATGTTTCTGCGGGTGCTGATCCACCTGACGATGCACGACTACCCCCCGCTCATCTCCGGCTCCCTGCAGCTCCTCTTCAAGCACTTCAGCCAGAGGCAGGAGGTCCTGCACACCTTCAAACAGGTGACCCTGGGGGAACACTGCTCTGGAGCACCCCATGCTTGGCTGTAGATGCAGGATTTGTGATGGGGCCTGTCCCTTTCCTTGGGAGGGATTTCTGGGAGAGAAGGGGAGTTGGGTTAGTGTCCCAATCTGGAAACCCCTGGGAATGTCACTGCAGGTTCAGCTCCTGATCTCAGCCCAGGATGTGGAGAACTACAAGGTGATCAAGTCAGAGCTGGACAAGCTCCGCACAATGGTGGAGAAATCAGAGCTCTGGGTGGACAAGAAGGGCAGCAACAAAGGGGACAGCACAGTGGAGGGGAACAAGAAGGAGAAGAAGGAGGTGAGACCCCTGAGAAAGACCCTCGGAACCAGGGTGGGAGTGGGAGGCAGAGGGGCAGCTCACCTCAATCCAACACTTCATGCTTCTCAATGGGCCGTGCACCCTCTCCCTGGAGGAGGTGGCTCCAGGAGGGTCTTGTGGGGTGTAACTGTGCCCCAGACTTTGGAGAGGCCTGGTGGGACCCTGGTGCTGTTGTGTCTCTTGCAGCATGCTGCTGACGAGGAGGTCATTGCTCCTGGAGAGAAGAGCAGCGAGAACTATCAGATAGTCAAGGGGGTGAGTGAGACTGAATCCCAGTCCTGGAGCTGTTCCCAGAGGCATGGCCAGTACTGTTGGGGCCACCAGCAGGAAGGGAAGGGATGAAATCCTGGGAGCATTTCCAGGCTCTCCTGTGGTTCAGTAGAAACAAGTCCAATCCAGGGCTTGTTCCTGCCAGCTCAGCACAAGGAGGAGCCGTCACGTCCCCAGGGCTGTGAGTGAGCCTTGCACTGGGGGGACTGGAGGGGAGTGGGTGGGTGGCAGGTACAAGGGCTCCACATGGCACTGGAGGGATGATTTCTGAGGTGGTACCAGGGAGCCCCCAGGTTTACGGAGGGAACCTCTGGACTGCAAGCAGATCCCAGTGCTGGTGGCCATCCTGAGGGGCTCCAGGCTCAGCTCCCCTCTGCCATGGTCCCTGTGTCCCCAGATCCTGGAGCGGCTCAATAAGATGTGCGGGGTCGGGGAGCAGGTGCGCAAGAAGCAGCAGCGGCTGCTGAAGAACATGGATGCCCACAAAGTGATGCTGGATCTGCTGCAGATCCCCTATGAGAAGGTGGGTGGGCAGAAACTGACTGGTCCTGAGTGCCCAGGGCAAGGGGGACGTGCAGAGACTCCCCTGTGTGGTGGGTCCTGTGGCTGGTCCAGCAGCCTCCTGCTGCTTTCCATCCCTCCCAGCTCTGGGTGTTTCTCCTTCCTCAGGGGGATGCCAAAATGATGGAGATCCTGAAGTTCACCCACCAGTTCCTGCAGAAGTTTTGTGCTGGCAATCAGGAAAACCAGGCCCTGCTGCACAAACACCTCAACCTGTTCTTGACCCCAGGGGTAAGGATAGGGAGCAGCATAGGGAGGGAATTCTCCTGGAGCTGAGAGCAAGGAATGCAAAGGCCAGGAGGAGACCCTAGAGAGGAAGGAGCAGGACAGGAGGAGGGGACTGTTCCTGCAGCCCCCCACCTCACTTTGCCCCCTGGTCCTCAGCTGCTGGAGGCAGAGACGATGCAGCACATCTTCCTCAACAACTACCAGCTCTGCTCGGAGATCAACGAGACGGTGCCACAGCACTTCATCCACTGCGTGGCCACCCACGGCCGCCATGTCCAGTACCTCGACTTCCTGCACACCATCATCAAGGCCGAGGGCAAGTACGTCAAGAAGTGCCAGGACATGATCATGACTGAGGTGAGCACCAATCCCTGTGGGCAGGGCAGGAGCAGGGGTTATAGCAGGGCATCACTCTTGGAACCTGCACTATTGGCTTCTTCCTTGAGGAAGAGCCTTCCCTGCCTCCTTGCTGGAGTAGGTGGCATCTCCAGGAGCTCAACTCCAGTTTTGGAGTCCCATGAGCTGTGATCTTTGATTGTACTGCAAATGCCTGGTTTTCCCTGTAAACACATGTCCCTGCCACCCCTCGTGCAGCTCACCAATGCTGGGGACGATGTGGTGGTTTTCTACAATGACAAGGCTTCTCTGGCCACCCTCCTGGAGATGATGACAGCAGCCAGGGAGGGGGTGGAGGAGAACAGTCCCCTGATGTACCACATCTCGCTGGTGGACCTGCTGGCTGCCTGTGCTGAGGGCAAGAATGTCTACACGGAGATCAAGTGCACGTCCCTGCTGCCCTTGGAGGACGTGGTGCGGGTGGTGACACACGAGGACTGCATCACAGAGGTACGGGGTGCCCATGAGGAGGGTGATGGTGACTCTGCAGTGACTGCCTTCTGACGGTGCCTCTGCCCCCTGCCCCCCTCCCCGGCAGGTGAAGATGGCCTATGTGAACTTTGTCAACCACTGCTATGTGGACACAGAGGTGGAGATGAAGGAGATCTACACCAGCAACCACATCTGGACTCTCTTTGAGAACTTCACCCTGGACATGGCCCAGGTGTGTGGAGAGGGTTGGGTAGGAACAGCAGCAGTGGCTCGAACTGGGGACAGGATGATGTCAGTGAGGTTCCCTGAGGCACACTGGGGACTTGTGTAGCTGCTACTCTGAGAGCTGGGGAGTGGCCAGGGCTCTCTGTCATGGACCCAGGAGCTGTGTCACCAACAATGTCCTTCAGCTCAGCACAGTCCTGGCAGCAGCATGTGGCTGAACATGAGCCCAGCTTGCCCTGGTGCCATCAGCATCCTCCCTCTCCTCACAGATGTGCAAGAAGCGAGAGAAGCGCCTGCCAGACCCCACACTGGAGAAGTATGTGCTGACGGTGGTGCTGGACACCATCAACGCATTCTTCAGCTCCCCCTTCTCAGAGAACAGCACCTCGCTGCAGGTGACAGGGCACCGTGTGGGCAGGATGGCTGGGGGAGGGAAACAGCTCACCCAGCTCCCAAAACAGGATCTGGACACCTTGTGCTGACACATGCCTGCCTGCTTCCTCCTTCAGACCCACCAGACCATTGTGGTGCAGCTTCTCCAGTCCACCACGAGGCTGCTGGAGTGTCCCTGGCTGCAGCAGCAGCACAAGAGCTCAGTGGAGTCCTGCATCCGCACACTGGCCATGGTCGGTAAGAGCTGTGCCCAGTGCCCACAGGGGAGGGGACACGGCCACCCTGGGCTGCCTGTGCCCCAGCAGTGAGCAGGAGACACTGTCCCTCCCAAGGGGGTTGGCAGGACACCACAGTGAGGGGCTGCCAGCTGGGAATGGGGAGGGTTGTCTCTGGGATGTGCTTTTTCTTGAGCTACATCTCAGCACGACCAGGGTGGTGTGAGGATAACCAGAGCCTGGGCTTGGCTGGGAGCTCCGTGATGTGTCCTTGGCTGGACACAAAGCAAGCATTTACAGTGGTTTTCCCTGGCCAGGAGCTTGCCCTCGGCATGTGGCTGCCTGACTCAGGATGAGGGTTATTAGCACTGAGTCACTGTGGAAAGGATTGCTGGTGGTTGGGCATTGGGTGGGGATTTCCCTTTGGAATTTAAGGCAGGGTGCTTACAACATCCCCACGCTGGGCTTTCCCAACCAAAAACTGGAGCTGGTGCCTCTTTCCATCCTACGCTGGGCTGTGGGAGGGATGGGTGGCAGCACTCCAGCCCCCACTGGCCTGGAGGAGTTTACTCTTGTATTTAACCCAAAAAGAGCTGGTGAAGGGGTGCCCTGCCCCAGGCAGGGTGGGACCCAGCTGATGGGGTGGGCTGAGCCATGGCCATCCCCAACCCCGGCCCCGTGTCCCACAGCCAAGAGCCGCTCCATCGCGTTGCCCATGGACCTGGATGCCCATGTCAGCTCCCTGCTCAACAGCAGCTCCACCAGCACCGTGCAGAGAAACACCTCCAGCTACAAGACGGCCACTCGCACCTTCCCCCGCGTCTCCACCACCCCCAACCAGTGGGACTACAAGAACATCATAGAGAAGCTGCAGGTGCTGGGCAGGGGCTGGGGCTGGCATGGATCAGGTGGCGGGAAGGCGCTGGCATTACGGGGTCCCTCTGCTGTGCTGGTGGCTCCTGGGCACGCCCTGGCCCTGAAGGTGTGTGTGTCGCTCACAGGACATCATCACTGCCCTGGAGGATCGCTTGAAGCCGCTGGTGGAGGCCGAGCTGTCCGTGCTGGTGGACGTCCTGCACCGGCCAGAGCTGCTCTTCATGGAGGGGACTGAGGCGTTCCAGCGATGCGAGAGCGGGGGGTTCCTGTCCAAGTGAGGGCACTTTGCCATTGCCCAGGGGCTGCTGGGACGGGCTGGGGACCTTCATCCTCTGTGGGGTGTGCCTGGAGCAGTGGTGGGATGGTTTCCTCAGGGACCCCCTGTTCCCTCCCACCTGTGTGACAATGGCTCTGCTGTGCCAGGCTGGTGCAGCACACCAAGGACCTCATGGAGACAGAGGAAAAGCTCTGCATCAAGGTGCTGAGGACACTGCAGCAGATGCTGGTGAAGAGGAACAAGTACGGCGAGAGGGTGAGCACTGTGGGCCCGTGGCATGTCCAGAGCCCCTCTCTGCAGGCTGGCAGAGCCCTCCCTGGGCACACAGGGGCGCTCAGCAGGTTCTGCCCTGGCACTGGCCCTGCACTGGGATGCTCATGACGTTTGTTTGTCTTGGCAGGGCAACCTGCTGCGGAAAATGCTCATGAACAATTACCTGCAGAACAAGAGGTCCAGCTCCAAAGGGGAGATGGGGGATGTTGCTGGGGGAGGTGAGTCCCCTCTCCTGCCCCTTCCCCACTTCTCTGTGCTGCTCACACACAGCTCAAATTCCTGGCTCCTGATCCGTGGTGGGGTCAGGTCTGCAGCTGTTTGCTATGACCCCACATCCTTGGGAGTTAAAGATTTGGGGAAATGAAAGGATGAGACTGAGAGGCAGGCCCTGGCAGTGATGTGGCTATGCTGGTTCTCCTGCACTGTCACACCATCACATCCATCGTGTCCTCCCACACAGGCCAGGACCAGGACTGGTCTGCCATCGCTGCTGTCCAGTGCCGGCTGGACCGGGAAGGGGCCACCAAGCTGGTGGCTGACCTCATCATGAACACCAAGAACGAGAAGATCTTCCAGGAGAGCATCCTGCTGGCTATCCGGCTGCTGGATGGTGGCAACACCGAGATCCAGGTGCTGAGGGGGATTGTGCAGCCGGGGTTTGGTGTGGGCAGTGTGATGGTCCCAGTGTAGGGATGGCATGGGCACAGAGCAGTGCTCAGCCCTGGGCCGTGGGTTTGGCCAAAATACCTCCTGGTTGTCTGTTTGTGCTGAAATGTAATAGTTTGAGTCTTCCAGCTGCATGGCTGGAGCCAGGGCTGGAGGCTGTGGAAGGGACAGGTTGTTCCAGGCTGTTTCTGGAGTTATGCTGATGCCCTCTGCCGGGTATTCCTAAAACGGCTCAGGGCTGTGGCTCTTGGGCAGGAACTCTGGGGTTGTCCCAAATCCTTTATCACAGGGAAGCCGAAAAATTGTATGTGAAAAAGCCCAGTGGGGTTCTGGGCAAAAAACAGGTTTTCTTGGAGAATGCCGAGGCTGCCAGCTTGGGTGGGCAGCCAGGGACAGTGTGGACTGCATGGTGAACACCTGAATGACTGCCCTCCCCTCTTCCCAGAAATCCTTTTACAACCTCATGACGAGCGACAAGAAGTCCGAGAAGTTCTTCAAGGTTCTGCACGACAGGATGAAGAAGGCACAGCAGGAGACCAAGTCCACGGTGTCTGTGAACATGAGTGACATCGGGAACAAGCCTCGCGAGGACAAGGACGAGCCCGACCCCGGCACCAAAGGTACGGGGCCGTGTCCCCTCGGCAGGGCCAGCACTGGCTCCCTGGGCTGCCCGATGCTGACGAGGTGGGATTTCCCTCTAGGACGGGGAGACACCTTCCTGATGCCCGGCACCCCCACCCGGTACCCGGTGGCCGTGGGGTTTCGGAAGGGCCACGACACGGGGGAGCAGGGCCAGAACAACGAGATGGGGGTGACGGTGCTGATCATGGAGCCCATCCTGCGCTTCCTGCAGCTGCTCTGCGAGAACCACAACCGGGACCTGCAGGTTGGTTGTGGGGCTCTGAGCGTGGGGGAAGGCTGGGCTCTGCCCCGGTTTGGTCCCAGAAAGCCATTGCTCCAGTCACTCTGTGCCTCAGTTTCCCCCCATCTGCAATGCACCATCCCCTGTGGATAACTTGGTGCTGGGGAAGGGGCTGTTCATGGCAGAACTGGCTGTGGGATCTCCAGACCTGTAGGTTACAGTGGTGGTCCCAGCCCAAATACCCATCAAACTGCAACTGGAGGGGCACTGGGAGAGGCATCAGGACTGTCCACCTGAGCACCTCAGCCTCATTCCTGGGCTTTGCTTCACAGAACTTTCTGCGGTGCCAGAACAACAAAACCAACTACAACCTGGTGTGTGAGACACTGCAGTTCCTGGACATCATGTGTGGCAGCACCACGGGGGGGTTGGGGCTGCTGGGCCTCTACATCAACGAGTACAATGTGGCCCTCATCACCCAGACCCTGGAGACCCTGACTGAGTACTGCCAGGGGCCCTGCCACGAGAACCAGGTCCGGGGGTCTCCCTGTGGGTCATTCAGGGGGGATGTGTGGGAAAGCAGCAGGGGCAGGGATGGGGTTTGGTTTCAGAGTGTGAGCAGGAACAGAATGTGAGCAGTCACAGGGCTGCTGACCAGATGGTGAGCTGCTGCTTGGATAGATAATGTGGTGATGCAAATGGAGGGTAAATAATTGAGTGGTGTGAACAGTGCCCTTTGCAGGGAGACAGGAGGTTTGGGACTCCTGGGATGACTGGACAGGGGCAGGGCAGCAGGCAGGGCAGTGTTTTGGACCTGGGTTGTGCTGGAGGGTAAAGCTGGGAGGACTGGCAGGATTTGTGGGATAACACATCACCTGGCTCCCCCAGAGCTGCATTGTGACCCACGAGTCCAACGGGATCGACATCATCACAGCCCTCATCCTGAATGACATCAGCCCCCTCTGCAAGTACCGGATGGACCTGGTGCTGCAGCTGAAGGTACCCAGAGCCCCAGGCTGGGATGGTGGGCACACGTGTGTGTGTGTGTGTGTGTGTGTGTGTGTGTGTGTGTGTGTCACTTGTGGACTCACTGGCAGGGTCACAGGGTGTGCTGTGGGATGAGGTGCTCACTGTTGTGGGGACCCTGCACATGTCAGACCCTCGGGTGTGGGAACAAGTGGGCTCGGTGGGTCAGGGCTGGTGCATCACCACCACACAAGGCTCAGATTCCTCTGGCATGGGGGAGTTGCAGCTGGCCAGGGCACAGGGGGGTTCTGCCCACCCCAAAGCCCTGGGCAGGGCAGGTCACAGCTTCCCTCAGCAAGGCTTTCTCCTCACCAGGACAATGCCTCCAAGCTTCTCTTGGCCCTCATGGAGAGCAGGCATGACAGTGAAAATGCCGAGCGGATCCTCATCAGCCTCCGTCCACAGGAACTGGTAAGGGAACTGGGAATGCCCCAGCCTGATCCCACTCAACCCCAACCGTGCCTGAATTTCTTATGCCTTGGGTTCTGCTGCACTTTCTGATTTGCATCCAAAAACCATCTCACTTCCTTGGGCTTTCTGGTCCAGCTTCCCTGCCTGAGGGTTCTCCCAGAGGAGAAAGTGAGGCAGGGAAATGAGAAGAACTTACTGCCCCTCTGCTGCCTTGCAGGTGGATGTGATTAAGAAGGCCTATCTGCAGGAGGAGGAGTGTGAGAATGCTGAGGTTTCCCCCCGGGAAGTCGGTCACAACATTTATATCCTGGCACTGCAGGTAGGGAGCTCTGAGACAGGGGACCTGCCAGGCTGGGCTCCTACTCACAGATTGCACATTTTTCTCTGTATTTATGTACATTTCCACCAGCCAGACTGGCCTCCCTGGGGAGGCATGGCAGGCAAACATGCTTTTATTTTAGGCTCTCATGAAAATCCAGCCCCCAGTTGCTGGCCATCCTGCTCCCCCTGCACCCCACAGCCCACCCCAGTGTCCCACTCCCGTGTCTGCCCTCCAGCCTGTGCTCACTGTCACTATCCCTGTCCCTCTTCCAGCTCTCCCGACACAACAAGTCTCTTCAGCAGCTCCTGAAGCCGGTGAAACGAATCCAGGAGGAAGAGGAGGAGGGCATCTCATCCATGGTATGAAGGGCCCTCAGGGGTGCGGGCAGAGCCCCTCCAAGCTGCCCTGACTGGAGGCTGCAAAGTGTCCCCCACCCTTGCTGAGTTCACCTGGGCTTTGTTGTTCAGGATTTGATGGATTTTGGCATTCCCCACAGGAACTGAAGCGAGAAAGACATATAAATGCCCTTGTAGCTACAAGCCCCAAAGGCATGTGTACCCAGTTGTGTGGCTCAGCTGTGGGGTGACACAAGCTGGTGGCCCTTGGGGGGGTCCTGCTGTTACCCACTCACTCCCCTTCCCTTCAGAAAGGAAGGGCTGAGTCTTTAGCTGTCGTTTCTTGCCCATGTACCTTAGATCCCAACAAGATTCAGCAGGAATATGATTTCCCTGGGGTTTTGTGAGTACTGGTTTGTAATTTGTGGATTAGCAGCACTTGGATGTAATTATTGCAGGGAATCGAATGTCTGTCACCACAGGGAGCACTCACACCCCTTTAGGAAGCTTTAATTCATTTGCTTTTCCTTGAAACCTCATCAGCTGTGGGAGATGTTGAGGCACGTTGGACTTGGCTCCTGGCTGCAGCCACACTCACCCTCTCGCTTTCCCTCTCCCCACCCAGCTCAGCCTCAACAACAAGCAGCTGTCACAGATGCTGAAATCAACGGCCCCGGTGCAGGAGGAAGAGGAGGATCCACTGGCATATTATGAGAAACACACCTCCCAAATCGAGGCAAGACCTCTTGGCTGTTGGGTTTCCAGCCTGCCCATGGTCTGTGAATCCCATGTGGCTCCAAATGCCTTATGCCTGGTTATTTTGCACCACAAGCCTTCTGCCCTTCCCATCAGAGCCCAGGAGCTGAGAGATGAGGTGCCCCCTGGACCTTTCCCTTCTCTCCCAGCAGCAGTGGGATGCAGCTGATCCAGCAGCCCCATCCTCATCCTTGGCATGGATCCCCTTGCAGATGGGTTCCCAGCTTCCCTCAGCACAGCCAGGGCTGCCTCTGCTTAGGTCAATTTGGAAGTTTCTAGACAAGTGGCCAGTGATATCTGGATCCTGTGGAGTGGGAGGCAGGAGGGGAAGGCACAGCTGGGTCTGGGAAGGAGGAAGCCACAGCAGGGCAGGGCAAGACCTGATGGCTCCCTGCCCTGCTTCCTGCAGATCGTGCGCCTGGACCGGAGCATGGAGCAGATCATCTTCCCAGTGCCTGGAATCTGCGAGTTCCTCACCAAGGAGACCAAGTACCGGCTGTTCACCACCACGGAGCAGGATGAGCAGGGCAGCAAAGTCAGTGACTTCTTCGACCAGTCGTCCTTCCTCCACAACGAGATGGAGTGGCAGAAGAAGCTGCGCAGTAAGAGCAAGGCACCCCTTCCCCTGACCCCTGGTGGGAACCTGGGGGGCATTCCTGCTGGGAAGGGGCTGCAAACCTGGCAGTAGCCTGGAAATCACATCCCTGAGCTCTCCTTGCTCTGCAGAGCACCACACCCAGCAGTGTGCAAGGAGTGGAGGTTAAAGATCCCAGGGATGTGATTACTCTGTGCCTGTTAGTGCAATTCCTCAGTGTCTGAGATGGACCTTAGGGCACATTCCCTGGGATTCCACCTGAGTTGTTTTCCCTGGAAAGCCCTCTCTCCATCTGTTTTCAGTTGCCTTACCCTAAGCCAGGATCTAGTAGCTACATTTGGGAAATAAAACCTGCAGACCTGCTCAGGGGGTTTCAGGCTGCATCAGGGTGGAAATCCTGGCTGTAAATCTCAGGAGCTGAGTAGAGAGTCACACTATGGATACTGGGATGCAGCTTTGAAGGAGGACAGAGCCAACCTGATTCCAAGGTGTCAGAGCAGGCCAGAGGGTTGGGAAACCAGGGAATGTGAGCAGAACCATTTAGAATGTGCATTTCTGTTTCGGCAGATGGGGAGGGATATTTTCGAACCACTTTATGAATGTTTTGAAGGAGGTGGGAGGCTGGGTCACTCCAGAGCCACCAGCTGCCCTGAGTTGAGCCCATCAGGGGTCTGGGAGGACACAGCCTCCCCTGTTGGCCCGAGGCTGGCTGAGCTTTGTGTGTCTGCCTCCTCTCCCCCCAGGCATGCCGCTGATGTACTGGTTCTCCCGCAGAATGACGCTCTGGGGAAGCATTTCCTTCAACCTGGCTGTCTTCATCAACATCATCATTGCTTTCTTCTACCCCTATGTGGAAGCCACTTCCATGGGTAAGTGCCCCAGCATCTGCTGCTCCTTGGGGTGGAAGGGAGAGGGATTTCCATATGCAGGAAAACTGGTCCCCATACCTGTACTGCCCTCATTCTTGGTCTCCTTTGGGTTCCTAAAGCTCCAAGTCTTTCCTGCTGGGCAAAGGAAGGGATTGAGTCAGGACATCAGTTTCCAGGCCTCCCACTGCTTCTTTCTTAGGGAAATCTCTCTTCTCCCCAGGCTGCACTTTCCTTTTTTGTGAAATGTGAGGAAATAGGGATGGATTTCATTCTGGTTGTCAGGCAAAGCCTCCATCATCTACAGTGAGATCTCGGATAAAAGATGTTAGAAAATGTATCAGTAAGAACCATCTGAATCAATACAAGTCTTTGCAGTCCAGCACCATCTCTTTCTCTCTCTGATAACGAGCTCATTAGTGTTCCTGGACAGTCTGGCAGCAGCATTGTCTGACTGTCTGTTTCATTTCACCTCCTGCCTTTTAACGCCCTTGGGTCTCTCCTTCCCAGGAGTGCTGGATTCCCCACTGATCTACCTGCTCTTCTGGGTCCTGATCTGCTTCTCCATCATGGCCATGTTCACCAGGCGCTATGGTGTCCGCCCGCTGCTCGTGGCCCTCATCCTGCGCTCCATCTACTACCTGGGCATTGGGCTCACACTGAACATCCTGGGAGCCCTCAATGTAAGTCCTGCCCGTGCTGGGGGCACAGGAGGCTGTTCATGTTCCTGGGGCGCAGCAAACCCCGCTCCCTCCCATCTCTGGCTGTTCCCAGCTGACCAACAAGATCGTGTTCGTGGTGAGCTTCGTGGGCAACCGAGGGACCTTCATCCGTGGGTACAAGGCCATGATCATGGATGTGGAATTTCTGTACCACGTCGGCTACATCGTGACAAGTGTCCTGGGACTCTTCGTGCACGAACTCTTCTACAGCATCCTGGTACAATAAATGCAGGTGTTTGGGGCACAGGTGGCTTGGCTGCTGCGATAGAAGCTGCAAGGTTCCTGTGACACCTTCCAGGGGCCAATTGATAGCAGAGAGAACAATTCCCTGGGCTTTAATCTTTGCGGGGGCTGATCTTTCTGCTTCCCGACAGTATCTATTGCTGTCTCTCTCCTGGTCCTGTGCTGTATCTCTCTTTCTAATCTCTGCTGTGTACTTTATCTGGGTCAGCTGGGAGACAACGTGAGCTGGTGAGGGCAGAGCCAGGGTGAACGTGGCCTATTCTTGGCTCTCCTGCTGTGCATAAGTCACTTCATTCTTCTCTGCTTCCCTTCAGTAAGCTGGGAAACTTAAAGGCTTTGTGTGAAAGTTAGTCAAGGTCTGCTGAGTGATCCAAGATCTCAGGATAAAAGGGGATATAGATAGGCCGGGCATTATCAAGAAAAGCACCCTGCAGCATTTCTTTGCTCCTGGGTCCTTTCAGCTGTTTGACTTGATCTACCGTGAGGAGACCTTGTTTAATGTCATCAAAAGCGTGACGCGGAACGGCCGCTCCATCCTGCTGACAGCCCTGCTGGCCCTCATCCTCGTCTACCTCTTCTCCATCGTGGGCTTCCTGTTCCTGAAGGATGATTTCATCCTGGAGGTGGATCGTCTGCCAGACAGAAAAGGTTGGTCAGCCCTTGCCCTGCTCAGGACATGGGGACCCTGCTCCCTCCCCACTGCAGAAACACGCGCGTCTCTGTGTGCACTGGGGGCCTTGTAAACTGGGAGTGCTGGTTTTGGGGTCCCGGAGATGTCTGCCTGTGCTGACACAGGGATCTGTGCTGCAGAGAGGAGGGTTTGGGGTTAGTGGTGGCAGAGAAGGGTGTACAGAGCTGCAAATGAAGGGTCAGGCACTTTGCAGTCTTGCTGAACCCTGAACTAAAGATTCAAAGCCTAGAAAAATCGAGGAGAGTATCAGGCAACTTCTTTCCAAGAGGCTTGGAATCTCCTTGGAAGCAGTGGAAAAGTACCCATGACAGCAGTGAGAAGCTTTGCTGAGGTTGAGGGGCTGGTCTGGCAGAGCTGTTGTCTCTTGCAGATGATCCCTTGGGGATGCAAAGGAACATGGAGACCTTTATGGAGTCGTGCAGCAGTGACAAAATCAGCTGCTCTACTGCGCCCACTGCCTTGGAAGGTAAGAGCATTTCTTAGGAATGCTGACTCTCTGTGGCAGGGTAGGTTTGCCAGCCACCTTGGAAAAATCCCAGCTTTTCCAAGATGGAAACAAGCAGCCCATATTTTGGCACATACTAGGCAAGAGGCCTGTGAATTTTGCACTGACCCTGGCATAAAAAGTGGTGAAGTAGATTCAATTAGTCATAAAAGAAGTTGGAGTTTCAGGAGGCCAAACGCCTCCACAGGGAGGAGCTGCTGGGACACTGGGGGAGATCCACAACATGCTCCTGCACCCCACTGTGAGGGCCTGGTGCTCGAGCCTTGCCCGTGCTCTGAGTTCTGCTCTTATCCCCCCTCCAGAAGCTGACCCTGAGCAGTGGGAACGTGCCTGTGACACGCTGCTCATGTGCATTGTCACTGTCCTGAACCACGGGCTGCGGAACGGCGGCGGCGTCGGGGACATCCTGCGGAAACCCTCCAAGGATGTGAGTGGGGCAGCACCTGGGACCTCTCTGCTGCTGAATCCTGCTGCAGTCACTGCTGTGCCACTGCCCTCCCTGCCTGTGACACATCCTGCTCTATCCCTCACATTTTTCTCCAGGGCTTTCCTCCTCCCTTCCCAATCCCACCTTTATTCCCCTTCACCTGGTGCCCTTAGCCCTGGCTATGTAATGAGGCAGCACAGCTGGAGTGGCTGGAGCAGAGCTGTGCAAGACACCCAGTTCTCCCTCTCATCCATTACAGGAGTCCCTGTTTCCTGCTCGAGTTGTCTACGACCTCCTCTTCTTCTTCATTGTCATTATCATCGTCCTTAACCTCATCTTTGGGGTCATTATTGACACATTTGCTGATCTGAGGAGTGAGAAACAAAAGAAGGAAGAGATCCTGAAGACCACCTGTTTTATCTGTGGTGAGCACTGGGAACACAGGAATTGGTATTTCTGGTTTTTATTTATCACTTAAATCTGTTCAGCGAGGGGTCCCTTCCAACCAAACCCTTCTATTATTCTATGATTTCCCCCTGGTTTGAATGTCTGTTGTGTGCAAAATGCCTGCTATTAAAAGCACGCGAAGGGCAGCCCATGGAAAGGATGGAGTTAATCTGTACCTCCTTTCACATGTTTGCTGCTCACTTCTTACCTTCTCCTCTCCCTATCTCTTCCCTCCCCTTCCTCCAACCTCCACTGCCTTTCCCAGGACTCGAACGGGACAAGTTTGACAACAAGACCGTGTCCTTTGAGGAGCACATTAAATATGAGCACAACATGTGGAACTACCTGTACTTCATCGTGCTGGTGCGGGTGAAGAACAAGACAGACTACACGGGGCCCGAGAGCTACGTGGCACAGATGATAAAGGTACAGGTCCCCTTGGGGCAGCTCCTTTGCCATCACAACCTGCCTGCCCTGGGGATATTGAAAACAAGGGGATGGCCAAAGAAAAACAGCTCTGAGAACTCCTTTTGGAAAATATTTAGTAATGCAGGAGTGTTTGCCCTTAGCTGGTTATTTCCCCTTTGCCATCCCAGCCAGCACCACATTGTCTGAGGGTTTGGACCATGGTTTCTTCTCTCCTCCTTCCCTCCAACTCTCCCTCTCCATGGTTGCCTTTCCAGAACAAGAACCTGGACTGGTTCCCCCGGATGCGAGCCATGTCCCTGGTCAGCAATGAAGGGGAAGGGGAACAGAACGAGATCCGAAATCTGCAAGACAAACTGAACACCACGATGAAATTGGTGTCCCACCTCACCTCCCAGCTGAATGAGCTCAAGGAACAGGTATGGATACTGTTCAAAGGGGAACCCCTGGCTGTGGGAACCCCCTATCCTCCCTAAAATAGGCACTGAGGGCACAGAGGGGGAAGCAGGCTCTGCCCGAGGCAGTACAAGTACAATACAACAAAGGGCTCCTGCAGCTGTTTTTTGGGGGAATTGGGGACACCTGGGACACGTGTTTTTTGATAGTGCCACTCAGAGGGTTTCCTGGCAGAGGCTCAAAGCAGTGTAGTCAGTCAGGCTCTTGGGGAGAGTGTCAGAGCAGGAGGGCCAGGTTCCTGCCTCACCCCTGTCCTTGTTGGAACTGCAGATGACGGAGCAGCGGAAGCGCAGGCAGAGGATGGGCTTTGTGGACGTCCAGAACACGATGAACCACTGAGACACAGCGTTGGCTTCGCCCACCGAGGGACTGCACCGGTGTGTCAGCTAAGGAGGCTGCTTACCCCTGGGCTCCAGGCATGGATGTCACTGTGTGGGGGTGAGAGACCACATGGAAAGGGCTTCCCAGGCAGCATTTCCCTTAGAGCGCTTGTGAGCAATTCCAGGACCAGGGACTGGCCGGATTCCTCCCCACACCTGGGCCCAGGTGTTACTCTACCGCCCTTGTAGGAAGATAAATCATACAGGACTTTTATTCCTCATTGCAATAACTCTTTATTTTGCAAATGTGGAGGGTTGTATCTTTATCTCCATGCGCTCCATCCCCTCGGGTGTGGGGGAAGTAGCTGTAGGGCTGCAATATTTAACTTATGCCGAGTGGCACTAGGCCCTGTGGATCTTTGTAAACCAGGCGTGGTATCTGCTGGGCCTGCTCCACGCTGATCCCCCTCCACTTAAAGAATTCTGTTCATCATGTGGTGCAGTAAAGAGGAGCTGAACTCAAAGGGGTGGATTTAATTTAATTAACTCACCAGATGAGGAGCTGAGCTTGTCCTAGTGTGAACTAGTCTTTTGCCTTCTGTGGACCAAGAGTCTTTAGGCAGCAGTAGCAGGAGCCTGCAGGTTTACAGGAGTTCACTGTGAAGGGGTGTTCTGTTTTAGTTTCATCTCTGGTGTCATGTTTGACTTTTTTTTTTTTTTTTTTAGTTGTTACTGTTGTTACTTAAGACCCGAAATGTAAATTGCCTTAACTAAATTAAATACAAAATCATGTTACAATAAAAACTTCAACGTGGTAAAGAAAGTTCCCTTCTGGTGCCCTTCAGTGTGTGATGGGGCTGTTAAACAGAACCACAGAACAACCTCAGGACCCGAATGCAAACCAGGGCTGTCACCCAAGGTGCTCCACACTCCCCTGCTCTCAGCTCTGGGTGTTACACGATGCTCCAGTCTGATGCCAAATGCTGTCATGAAGAACCACCATGAACAGCAGCCTTGGTTCCTGAAGCTTTGGACTAGGGCCTCCTCCAGTTCCCAACTGTTTCACTACTTGCCAGGAAAACACTGTTGAAACCCATAAAAAGGAGCAGCTGTTGGTGCTGTGGAGCCCTGGCTCAGCTCTGCTCCAGACACATCCTTTCCAAGCCAACCCCAGCTCCAATCCCAAGAACAGGCACTGATGCAACCATTAAAGCTCTAAAAAGGAATAAAAAAGGCCATAACAGTGAAGTTGCATAGCTCTTGAAATGTGTTTATGGCCCTATATACCAGCATGTCATTAAATTTTGCCTTTACCCCCCCAGCTCTGCAATAACTCTCACAGAGCCTTCTCATCAGGCTGAGGGGAATCTGCAGGGCCAGCTCAACCAGCAGCACTGCAGCATTTGACTGAAAACTCAATTAAACTCTTGCAGTGCTCCACTGTCACCATGGCAAAGTCACCCTCCGTCCTCTCCTTGTCTTCTCAAAAGGAAAATAACTGTGATGATTAAAGTTCTCCCTCCCTCACTTGCATTGTTCCCTGTGCTAACACACACAAACACAAGCACAGAGAGGTTTTCACATCATTCCTCTTGTCTTCACATTTAAAGCTGACACAGCTGCACCTCCTTGCTCTGTGCAGCTCCTAGTTGTTCCACTTTTATAATACAAAGGCCCAGGTCTGACACCACAAAGTTCTCTCCCTCCATTGCTCCAACAAGGCTTCAGCACGGATGAGTTAAGCTCTGTCCTAGATTTTCAGGAGAAAAAAAGAGGCACTAAACATGAAGGATACACAGGGTAGGGCTGAACAAAAATGCTGTCGCTAAGAGGAACAAATGGTTTTATTCATCATGGCAACACACAGAGCTTTGGGGATATGTACAGTGGAGAAGCTGAGAGCTGGGCCCTCACTTTGAGTCCTCTTCGGGTTTCTTGGCAGAAAACTTTTCCCGCAGTCTCCTCCACGTCCCTTTTTTCATGTCTTCCATCTGTTTCAGAATGTCTGCAAAGGGAGATGGGAGAGAGGTGGGGGCAGAGGAAGATAGGCAGAAAAGCAGAGGAATGAAACCCTCTTAAAAAAGCTCTGCCTTCCACAGATTTTCCTTTTCTGACTTTTCATCTTAATGAATTTCCATTCCAGGCCCAAGGCAAGGTTGGTTTCCCTTCCAATCAATGCAGGGAGTCTCTTATCACTAACAACTGATATTCCGTTTCCACGCACTGCAATCAAAGTTAGGAACTGGAGCAGAACAAAACTGCCCTGGCTTCCAGCTCTGCACTTCACAGAGAATGTGGCTGAGAGCATTTCTGCACGGGCTCCTTACCAAGGTCCAACACAAAAGAAACACCCAATGGAATTGGGAGATGGTGAAACAGAAGCCAAGCTCCATGTTGGACAGGGCAAACGTGCTTATTTAAAGCAGTTCCTGCTGTCTGACCCCAAAAAGCCTTTGCAAACCCTCTGCTGTTCCTGCCAGTGCAAAATCCAATCAACTCTTCAGCCCAACAGAATAAAAAGTTACTCCTGCACCGAATTACTCAATTACTCCTGAACTTACTCCTCCTCAAACACCCTCCTGTACTTGCAGGCAGCCCCTGCTGCCCTGCAGGTTCCAGGTGTTCAGAAGATACTGTGAGACCACAAAGACCAGAATGCCCCTTTCCTCCTGCACTGCCCTCCCAGATCAAGCTCAGTGTCAGTACCTGTTGCCAGGATCATCCTGCAATCTTCCACTGTCACCCCGGTGAAGGTCGTGTCTTTCAGGCGTGGATACTTCACAGAGAAGGGCAGAGACATAAACATGTTACTTGTAGTGCATGAAAGAGATACCAATGCCCCCAGCTGGCACAGCCCAACAGAATTTTTAGACCAGTGCCAGGAATTCTGTTCATCCATACCAAGAACTACTGCCCTGTTCCCACAGCACAGAGTCCTGTGCAGCTGCCCTGAGTGACCACAGGCATCAGGTACTGCTGCATCCCAGGAACCCTGCCATTCCCAGGAATCCTGCTGGGATGAGACAGACAGCTGCAGCAGGTGGTGAGTCCCCCCAAAAGAAGCATGATGGCCAATGGCAAAGCTCACCTTGTTTTTGTAGAAGTTGGTGTGGATCCTGACCAAGCTCTCGTACATTTGGTCACAGGCCTCAGGGTCAGCGATCTGCAGGGACACAAGTGTCACATAAAAGTTATTTTACAGCTCCACAGCAAAAAAACCTTTGTTTTCCAAGGCTTGTGACAACGGCAGTGAAGGAACAGCTCAAGAGACTTCCAGTGCACTGTCAGATGCTGGAGACCTGCTGTCCTGCTCCAGGTCTTTCCCCTCCACTTCCCACCAGCTTGGCCAGCAAGAATAACCAGACATGTCATTTCCAGAATGGACCTTAAACTCTGCATCACCTAAATCTGACAGATCAGCTGTGAATACACAGTCAGAGAACACTGTGCTCAGTTTTCTTCTCACGTTTATTGGCTGGTGCTGTGAAATCTACGGCCCTTCCTGCTCCGAGGCCAGTTCAGTCACCTGTTCCATTGTAAGGAATCACAGGACAATGTGCCAGGACGGAGGTCAGAAACTCCCTGTGCAGGCTAAAAATAGTCTACAATTGATTAGGGAAAGCAGCACAAATGACAGGAGCAGCTTGTGAAGGGTAACTGGATTTCTACTTCATATCCAGCTAATCCCCTGTGCCAGGTGTCCCCAAAGGGATGCACCTGCCTGGCACAGCCCTGGCCCAGCAGCACAGATGGCTGCTTTTCTATTTTATAATGTTCTCCCTTTTTTCCCTGTTTTATAATGGTGCCAATTTGTCCAGAACTCTGCATTGCTGCTCCACAGTAACAAATGTGAATGATTAAAATAGGTACAAAAATACCAGTAACATCAACAGGAACGTGTCAGGATGAAATGACCTGGCTCCTCCTGGGACATGGGCACAGGGGCAGCACACGGTGGGTGATGCAGAGTAGGAAAAGCAAGGAAAAGCTTTCCCTGTTCAGCAGAGCTGCTGCAGGAGACAGGATACAGGGACAGACACTGTCAGGAGTGCCCACATCCCACTGCAGGTGATCCTCATCTATATCCTGCAGCCCCAACCCACACACCCCTGGATCAAGCCCCAGCAGTGACAGCAGAAACAGTGATTAAAAGGGTGGCCCAAACAGCACCCCACTCCCAGAAAATCTTATTCCACATGAATAAACAGGCATTAGATTGCTAAAGAGGCCTTTATGGCTCTAGTTCCTCTCTCAGAAGCTCCTCCTGCCAGTACATTCCCCTTGCTGTATTCAACCTCTCTACACACAAACTGCCACCAAGCATCAATTCACATTTCCAGGATGAGTGTCAGCTTTGGGATTTTGGAGCCAACTGGTGCAGCACATCCAGCTGTCCTGAGCATATGGAAAAGCAATAAACCCTTGCCAGAATATCTTTTGCAGACTATTCTGGTCACCAATACAGGATTAGGAGCCTATAATGGTCCCTTGAAGTCAGAAACGCATCTCTGGAATAATGTTTTTATGCTAAGAAAGGGCACATTTACATTCTGCAGCAACACCTCCACACCTGGGAAAGTCTGCAGCCAAGTCAGGCATCAGATTCCCTAATTTATTTCAGCCAGCAGAGCTTAAACTCCAACAGAATTACAGCTGGAGGCGGAATTCAATTGTACAAGCGCTGCACTCCATCAGTGTCAGGCAGTGCTGCCTCTCACTCCGTGCCCACCCTGCAGCACCCCAGCACGGGGCAGGAAATCACACCAATTAACTGCATCCCTGCAGGGCACTGAGAACTCCCAGCGCCTTGTACCCCACACCCACAACCACGAGCATGTGGCTTAAAGGGTGCAAGACCTGGGTACAAAACTACCTGTCCTGGGTACAAACCAGCTGCTCTGGGTACAAACCACTTGTCCCGGGTAAAAACCAGTTGCCCTGGGTACAAACCACCTGTCCTGGGTACAAACCAGTTACCTTGGGCACAAACCACTTGTCCTGCATACAAACCAGTTGCCCTGGGTACAAACCACCTGTCCTGGGTACAAACCAGTTGCCCTGAGTACAAACCAGTTATCTTAGGTACGAACCAGTTACTTTAGGTACAAACCACCTGCCCTGGGTACAAACCAGTTACCTCGGGTACNCTCCCAGCGCCTTGTACCCCACACCCACAACCACGAGCATGTGGCTTAAAGGGTGCAAGACCTGGGTACAAAACTACCTGTCCTGGGTACAAACCAGCTGCTCTGGGTACAAACCACTTGTCCCGGGTAAAAACCAGTTGCCCTGGGTACAAACCACCTGTCCTGGGTACAAACCAGTTACCTTGGGCACAAACCACTTGTCCTGCATACAAACCAGTTGCCCTGGGTACAAACCACCTGTCCTGGGTACAAACCAGTTACCTTGGGCACAAACCACTTGTCCTGCATACAAACCAGTTGCCCTGGGTACAAACCACCTGTCCTGGGTACAAACCAGTTACCTTGGGCACAAACCACTTGTCCTGCATACAAACCAGTTGCCCTGGGTACAAACCACCTGTCCTGGGTACAAACCAGTTACCTTGGGCACAAACCACTTGTCCTGCATACAAACCAGTTGCCCTGGGTACAAATCACCTGTCCTGGGTACAAACCAGTTGCCCTGAGTACAAACCAGTTACCTCGGGTACAAAGCACTTGTCATGTACACAAACCACTTGTCCCGGGTACAACCTCAGCCTGTCCTTGGAGGAACAAGCCATGGGGGTCTGTGTTTCCCACCCTTCTGAGCGCTCACACAACCCTCTGTCCTGGTCTGCCCTGTCCCGGGAGGAGCTGGAGGGCCTGCAGAGCCCCTGAGGGTCCCTCCCAGCCCAGGACATCTTAAGGGGGGGGAGGAGTTCGGCCCAGCCCGAACCTGCGCCTGGTGCCGGAAACCCCCTCAGAGCGAGCACCGGGCCTAACCCCCCCTCACCTCCCCTTCTCCCGGGGGCGCTCACCGGGGTGTTCTCGCCCTCACGGAAGGCCTGTGCCACCCGCTGCCGCAGGGCCGCGCCCAGGTCCCGCTGCCGCTTCGTCTCCTCCACGGGCCACTCCTCGCAGAGCCGCAGGAAGCGCCGGTACCGCCCGGCGGCCATGGCACCGCCTCGCGCGCCGCGTCACGTGCCGCGCGGCGTCACGTGGGGCGGCGGGGGCGGGAAGCCCTGAGGGGCGGGGAAGTGGCGGGAATCTGTGAGGGGGGGAAGGAAATGGCGGCGGG
>VXBX01001803.1:164726-188988 GCA_013400415.1 Scytalopus superciliaris
GCGGGACCGGCCGGGGTTTGTCACCCACACAGCGCTCCCAGGGCCGCGGACAGCCCTTCCCTGGGCACATCCAGGGCGGGGAATCCTCCACCCCCGCTGCGCAGCGCCTCCCAGTGCCTGACAGCCCTTTCCGCGGAGAAGTTTCTCGTGATGTACAACCTGCCGGTCCCCTCCTGTCCCTGTTCCCTGAGAGCAGAGCCCGACCCTCCCCGGCTGCCCCTCCTGTGGCAGAGAGACAGAAGGTCCCCCCTGATCCTCCTTTCCTCGGCCCCCTCGGCCTCCCCTCACAGGGCTGAGAGTGGTTTGGGTTGGGAGTGACCTCGAACTCCAAACCCATCCGAGCCTGCGGTCAAGGAATACATAACGCTGTGAACAACAGTCTTCCCAGGCCAAGTAAAACACACAGCTGGGCCAGATGTCTTAAATTTTCCAGCCGTAAATCGCGGCAGCTCCCCAGCTGTCTGCAGTAAATCCAAGAGAAGGGACTCCCTTGGGATCTGGTGTTCAAACCTGTGGAAATAACGACTCTCTTAAAAAAATACAGGCCTAAACAAAGAGTAATGTACTTCGAGGATGCTGTGGAAGGGAAAAGAGATGGACAGCAGTGAGTTACTCAGATAGTTTTATTTATATCCCCACTCCCCAGTAACAAAGTTCTGTAGCTCAGTTCCTCGTGCAAGGAATTCTCCTTCAGGTTTCCCACACCATGCAGGAAGGAATTATATTTTGTTCCATGGTAATAATAAAATCTAAAAACAAAAGCTGTAAACATTATTTTGAGTCTTTTGTTGTAGTCTCCTTCAAACACACACACACAACACACACACTCACACACACACACAATATTGGTATCAAAGAATTTCTGGGGTGACCTTTGACGTCCAGTCCCTGACTCAATCTCACACTTTTTTTTTTGCTTTTTGGTTTTTTTTCCTTTTTTAAAGAAAAAAAATCCCTTGATGTGGATGTTTTTTGTGACCGATGCCTGTCGGAGTCATTGCGTTCCAGCCCCAAAGGAGCCCCTTGCTTGGAAAATTCCTGCAACGTGCCCTATTTCGACCCTGCAGGGACATCCAGCCTTGGCAAGGGGCAGTTCTTGGTCTCCAGGAGCTGCACAGACCCTCTGCAGCACCTCATTCCTGCACCGAGAGCCCCAGCCGTCCCACAGAGTGCTGGGCAAGTGCAGCAGGAATGTCAGGGGGTGTTTTTCTCCCCCACTGGAGCAGGACCTGAATGGAACATGCAACCTGTTCATTCCTGCCCCAGACACCCAGAATCCCCTCCGCCCATTCGGCTTCACGAGCATCGGGGTGAGCAGGGCCTGGTTTATCATTAAGACTCTTCCAAGTAATGCTTGCTTTGGCTCACAAATAAATCACGGACAGCAGTAAAAACCAGAAAGGAAAATAAATCTTCTGACGGATGGCAGAGAGAACAGATTCTCCCAGCTCTTTGCTTTTCACGCTTCAGTTCGGTAATGGCACGCAGAGTTCCCAGCACTTCCCGAGCAATCCGTGCTGGTTCCATGCCGGGCGTGGGGTGTCCAGCAGCCAGAGGGTCCCACACGGCTGTGGTGTTTGCAGGGCTTTCCGTCACTGGGAAACCCAGGCTGTTTCACAGAAACTCTCGTTTTCCTTCGGAGAGGCTCTGCAGGATTTTGATGAGATTCTCCAGGCCAAAAATATAGCCGTGGTCCGGCCCGTCGTGGGGGGTGGGGCTGCTTTTGGAGCCTTTGAAGGTGGTGTGGGCAAAGTCAATCATCCGCACGTCGACTCTGGAGGGGTTCGCGCCGTGTGTTTTTGGGAAGGGGAAGTGATGATCCAAGGGTGCCGCGCTCTCCTTGTGCTCCTGCCCGTCGTAAATGATGAGGAGCGAGCTGGAGTAGAACCTGTAGGAGCTTTGCTTCCTGATGACGGAGAGCAGAGCCTTGAGGCGCAGGATGATGGGCTCCAGCAGCTCCGCGCGCAGCTGGTTCCCCGTGCACAGGAACTGGCGCAGGGTTTGCCGGAATCCCTCCGGGGAGAGCTTCCTGCCATAGTACTTGTCTTTGCACAGGAAATGCCCGGTGTCCGCTTGGTAAACCTGGAGAGGGCGAGAGCAAGAACATCCATGGGATATCCTGAGCTGGAAGGGACCCACTGGGATCACTGAAGTCCAGCTCTGCTCACAGAAAGGTGTCAGAGCCCAGAAAGGGACACGAGCTTTGACACTGTTTATGCTGCTTTATATGTGCCTGTAATCATCACTCTCATTATCTTTCAGGCAGAGGTTTGAACATTTTGAAACCTGCTTGAGCAGGGTGAGTGAAGGAAATGCGTGGTTTGGGTTTTAGGAGGAAGGGTGGGGATCTCGAGCAGGAGAAACCATCACACTGAGCCCAGAATGGCTCTCACAGCACCAGGACAAGGTGGCTCAGTGAAGACACAAGAGGGGAATGTGTGTCCATGTACAGGCAGGTTCTCAGCTGGGGATCCAGCTGCTCATACTGGTGGCAGTGCTATGGGGAAAGGGTTACCCTGAATGTGCCATATTCTACACCCCTCCCTAAGCGTCCTCTCCCCTCTGAGAGGACACAGCTGAATGGCCAGTTCTTCCTGTGTTTGGGGGGAAAAGAGAATAAAACTGCTTCAATTCACACCAGCAAAGAGTCCCTGAAGGTTTGTGGCTTGGTTCCAAGCTGTGCCCGGGGCAAACACCAAAGGGATAGGGGCTGTGCCTCACCTGCATCCCACAGATGCGGACGCCCAGCGAGGCCGAGGTGCTCTGCTCACACTTCTTGATGTGCCGGGCTTTCTTCTCCTCTGAGGCATCATCTCCGTGCTGCCGTGTCCCCATCTTCAGGTCCAGGATGCAGGGATAGCTGTACTTGGACACCACATTCTCCAGCAACAGAAACTCTGAGCATGAGTTAAAGGAAACCCAACACTTTAAAATTCTAATTGAAAGAGGCCTTAAATCAAAGCAACTGCTGACGCTCCCCATAACAGCTCACAACTGTAATGAGACTTTCTGAGCCAATTTCTCCACCGTGTCATTGCTATGGGCCTCTCGCTGCCAATTCCAGTTAATTTACTGTACTACAGTCCTACCAATTAAAGCCCCAACAGCTCCATTCTCCAGTGACACCATAGCCCTGGGCTGTCACTCTGACACCTTCCCTCGGTGCTGAGCTCGCTCCGGTGGGTGGGGGAAGTTGTTAAACTCCATTACTCACATGACTGGTGGGTAATGAAGTGTAATAGGAAAATAAAAGGCGAGGCAGCTGCTAATTCCTGCATAGTTGTGTTTTTAAATGTACGCCAAGGGGATCCTTGACTTCTGCTGAGAACCCTTTATGGCAACTGGTTTTTTTCTTTTTCTTATATATTTTTTCTTTAAACAGTGGGAGAAGATAACAGAATATTCTGTATTTTCCCAGAGTCCGTGCAGAGCATCCCCCTACAATAAACCATGCATTGATTCCAAACTGTTATTTGTAGCCAAGACTGTGCTGGAGGGGAGAGAGGAGAAAGGATACGATGAAGTTTGTTCTCGTTAGGCTTGGAGGACATGCGGTTCAGGTGCTGCCTGTGACAGTGCAGTCCCCAGGGGTTGTAGCTCTTTTTTTCTGGCTGGTTTCCATTTACATCTTCCAGAAGGGAATCTGTGTGGTACTGAAGGTCTGTCCTCAATAGCACCTTCCCTGGGCAGCTGGACAAAACACACAAAGGAATGCATTTGGTTTTTAAGTTCCAGAGGAGAATATTCTCTTCCCCCCCCCCTTTTTTTTTTTTTTTTGAGCCTCAAACTTGATAAGGTGAATTTTCAGGGACTCTCAAAGGAAACATATTGATCATGTCCAACCTGCAGAGATCCTTTGTTGCTCCATAACAGTAATTTTCAGAAAGGCAGCTATTTCTGCCTGCCAATATTTTCTTTCATTATAACTTAAAGTGTGTGGCTCCCATGAAAAGCCATTCACAGCCCCAGTGACCAGGGATCTCTGTTTATCCACCTAACGGGCACAGCACAAGCAAATGGTCCAACAATGGAAATGATTCCCAATTTAGAGGGGCTGGCTCCGAGGAGGGGAGATGGAGGGAGTGATGAGATTTGTTCTGCCTGGGGGTCATTCCTTGGTCTCACTCATCCAAAACTCATCACTCCCATCACTCCCATTGCTCCAAAGGCAGCAGTGCCATGGTAGTGATGTTACACACCTTTAGTCACACTGCCCCAGGTCAGTTCTGAAGTAGTTTTGGATGAAGAATGTCTCAAAGAAGGCCTCTGGAAGCCCAAAGGTCATGGTGTGCTGGAAGCACCATGGTGCCTACTCAGGAGAGCTCTCCTCTGGGAAGGGATGGGACAGGACTGAAAGCCCCTCGAGTGCTGCATGCCTGTTGCCTGCAGAAGGGTGTTCCCTGCTCAGGGGCAGTTCTCCTGGGGCCTCTCCTCCCTTGGAGCATGCTGTGCTCCAAGGAATTGGGTTTAAAACAGAGTTTGAGGCAGATACTTGAGCAACAGCATCTCAGCAACAGCCGGATCTTCCCCACTCCATCCCCCCCAAGAGCAGAACCCTGCAGCCCCCAGGCTGGGCTTGGCTCTGCTGTTCTCTGCCTCAGCTGGTGCTCCTTTTGCCCACTTTGCCTTCAAACTGGGAGTTGGGCCACCAAACCCATCCCAAATCCCATCCCACCGAAGTGGCCAGTGAGGACCAGGAGGTTGCAGGGAGCATGCCACCCATGACAGACCCTCACCTGTCTCTGAAGGTCTTGGTGACCTGAGTGTGGCTCCACTTGACCAGCCCGTGCTCGGTGCTGGCACTGGCCGCCCACTTGCACTTGTCCAGGCGGCCACAGCCCTCTGGCTGCCCCAGGCCAGGACTGGCCATTAGGGTCAGGTTGCCCAGGCTGTCCTTCTTGAGGTGCACTGAAACAATGCCTGGACAGAAAGGGGAAAAACAAATGAGAATGACATGAACTCGTGGCCACCACCCCGCCAGCCCAAGGTGGTCCAGCCTTCTGGAGAGAGCTGGACTCCCCATGTTTTGGTGGCCTGTCACACTGATCCCACTCTGATTTGAGGCCCAATAAATACCATTAGTCTGAGACCCTGGAAAACAGCCTCAGGGTTTCAAGTATTCCTCCTTTCAAGGCTCAGCTTGGAACCTGACTCCTTCCATACCACATTCCTTTATCCTCCACCCCTCCAGGCCCTGCTGTGCTCCAGGTGACCCAGAAAAGCCCCCAGCTCTGGACCACAGACCCCAGCTTATTTATCACAAGGGCTTTAGGTGTTTTTTAAAGACAGGACAAAGCTAGAAATGGTTTTCATTGGCAGGAAGCAAAAGGGAGGGCTGGGGACAAGGAATTTTCCAAAGACATCCAGCATGCCAAGTGCTTCCTTCAATTGGATGGGCCCCAAAGAACAGGGCAGAGATGTAGGCATGGGCTGGCAGTGCTGCCCACACATTGCCACGGTCATGTCCTTCCCCAGGCATCAGAGATCAGCACCCAAATACCCCACAGCGGAAAGGACCGTCACACGTCCGGTGTTTGTGCACGAGAGGGAACATGAGCATGACCTGGGGGATATTTTTTCCACCCCAAGTGCTTAAAACACCATTATGCACTTTAGCATTGCAATTTTCCCTGACTCTGACAGGAATCACAGGGCTTAAATGCCAGCGAGCCCATCACAGATTTAGCCCAGTCTGAGCCCGTCCCTGGCACAGGGACAGCTGTCTCTGCCTCTCAAGTGACAGCACAGGAATGGCCATGGCTCGAGCTCCAGCCAGCTCTGACCTTTCTGGGAAAGGCTGATAACACCATCCCACTCCTGCAGCTCTGTCAGGGCTGGCTGAGCCTCCACAGGCAGCGGGGGCATATTTAGAGCACAACCCTTTGGGGCTCAGGGGGATTCCAGCTCCAAAGAGAATGAGGAGGGCTGTGGGACCAGCAAAACCATCACTGGAAAGAACCTCATTGGTGACATGTGGAGCTGGGTTGGATCCAGCTGTGCCCGGGGCACCCTCACCAGGTCTGCTGGGCATGCAGGGAGATGCATCTCAGCAGCTTAACAAACAAGGGAGCTCTGTTCTCCCAAGCAAAGGTGCCAAAGCAAATAAATATGCAAAATCCCATCTCTCCATTTAAAGTGAGATTATAGAAAGCAAACACAGACAGAAGGCTTTGCCCTCTCTGTGCCTGCCGGGCTCTGCTGGCTGAGGGAGGTTTTCCCCACCTCATTTGCAGCAGCCCCATGTACCTGCATGGTGCCACTGGGCACCCCTTTAGACTGGGGGTGCCTGTCCCTCCCTGCATCCTGCACCCCATAAGCGTGCAGCTGTGCTTGGATACACTTCCCTCCCACCCTCTGCTCAGCCAACATAACCATTTCTGTTCCCTCTTGCTGTACAACCACCATTACTGTGAACAGACTGGATTAAATGGGCTAATTTTACACTGAAATGGGGGAGGAATATACACAGGCTGCTCTGCCAAGGGAGATGGGGGGCTGGAAACCTTAATTAGGGGGCAAGTAATATTTTTAGCTCTTCCAGCCCTTTGCTCGTGGTGGTGCTAAGCACAGGGAGCTCTGTCTTCCTCAGGCTCCAGCATTACCCTTTCCCTGAGTCCCATTTGTAAAAATCCATATAATATATGGATATATAAAGTACTGAGAGCAAACAAATCTCCTCCCAGCCTGGGTGCCTGCTCTGAATTTTCAGGGGATGTAGGCAGGAAAAAGCCAGTGTGTCTTTTGCCTAAATCAAAGCCTTTATATGTTTAAAAAGTCAGTGTGAGGTGATCGGAGCCCTGGATTCCGAATGCGGCGCTCGGTGCTCCGACAGCCCGTAACCTTAAAACCTGTCCCAGTTACTGCCTCAGTCAGCAGGGCTGTGCTCATTTACATAGTGCTGACAGGCTGCCCCAAAAAAACTTATATATAGCGTGAAACCAAGAGTTGTTAAGTATCTGCCATTAATATGAAAATTAATGGGGAGATTTTCAAAGGCAAGAACAAGCGTTAAATTGGAAGGGAATGTGATCCTCTCCCTCCTTCCAGTTGAAAATTCGGGCTTCAAAAAGATACATCTCAGACTGGAAAATGCTTTTGTTTCCTGGTGTGGTTCCATATGGGTTTGCACATGTCCTGCCGTGACCTATATGTGTAAAACAACTCCCTGACACATGGCAACAGACCTTCTCCTTTGCTGCAGTGGGAAAACATCTCTGGGAGCAAAGGTGCATTTGGGTGCATGTCTGTGCTGGCCTTTAGTGTCCCTGACACCCCAGACCCTCCTGCCAGCACCAGTGAGGCAGCTGGCAGGTATTTACGGGCACTGTCACCACGCTGGTGGCATCCCAGGGATCCTCAGGAGGGTTTGCTATCGAGCTCTACCCTCGTGGGTTTATTTTTACGTTTACAAGCACATTCATTTGCTGCCATGTGCAATGGGAGCCTGAGCAGAGCTGGGCTGGAAAACAAGCCCAGCATCCCCCTGAGAGCTCAGCTGGGGCAGGCAGGGCTTGAAAGGAGATGGGGAGGGGGAGGCCAGTCCTGAGATCACCAACCTGCCTGACATGGTGAGGTGAGCAGGGAGAGAGACACTGGCTCGGGGTGAGACTGGAATGATATTTGATCACCATTGCACAGAACGAGAGCCATTACATAATGCTCCTGGGGCCTAAGAATAGAGATGAGGTACTTGGACACGTGTGAAGGGGTGGTGGAACCCTCAGGATCATTCCCTCTGACGCTCATCACCCTCATCATCCTCACGGAAAACGCCCCACCTCTGTAATTGCCTGTCAGCAGGCCTGGGACAGTCAGGAGGTGAGAAAAAGTGTGTGCCCAGTGGCAGATTGGAGGAGAATTGCTATTTAATTACCCTTCATCACAAAACTCTCTGGGATTTGAAATAAGAGAGAAAAAGATAAAAAGGTTTTAATAACCAGGGCACCCCTGGACTGGTAAACTGGGACTGTTTAACAGCTTTATTAGTGACACTGAGCAGGGCCCGGCACCAACCCCAGCCCCTGCAGAGGAAATCGCTCAGAGGAAACTTGTTTTCTCCCTTAAGCGTCTTTTTAATATTGTCCCATAAATCTGCAGAGGCCCTTGACTTTCTGGGAAAGGGAGAGATTGGGCTGGAACTGTGGCTGACTGAGCTCTTTTCTGTAACACCGAAGGACCAAAAGATATTTTAAGTTTTTACGTGACAGCAGAGCTTCTCGCCTCCCCCAAAAGCCAGGGTCAGGAGCTTTATGAGCAGCACAAGTCTGGCAGTAAAAGCAGAAATAGTGAGGGAACCAGCAAGAGAGGGAAGAAGGATACCTTAAAAAATACTGTTACTGCCCTCCCAGGCATCCCTTGATTTTCACTGGTTGAGCTGAGAAATTTGGGTGGGAAAGAGGTTTGGGGCAAGGAGAGCTGGGGACTGAGGGTGTTTGAGTGGGGAACTGGGCAGTGATGGGGCACCAAGCAGAGGGGCAGGGGGAGGCTCCTCCCTGCTCTGGGAAGGTCTCCCCTGGGGCAGGGCAGCTGCCTGGGGCTGGTTTTTAAGAAGGTGAGCAGTATGCATGTCTCCTTACCTTTGTACTGGGGCGTGAACTGCCTCATGGCCAAGGGCAGCGACTCGTAGAAGCTCAGCTCCTGCGAGACCAGGGGCTTGCAGACCGTGTGCTCGTCGTACCTCAGCATGCTCGTGTGGCCACCCACCTGGTGCACGAAGGGCTCCAGCAGCACAGCCCTGCCCTCGCCAGGGCTCAGCGGGCTCTGGCCCACCATGGTGCTGGGGGGGAACTCGGGGAGCCGGATCCCCTTCACCAGCAGCACAGGAGGGTCGGGAGCAGAGTCTGGGGTGTGCAGTGCCGAGCCCGTTTTCACCCACGCTGGGTTTTCACCCACACTGGGTTTTCACCCACACTGGGTTATCGTCCTTGGAATCTGCAAAACAGAGGGAATTAGGGAATCAGAGTGAGCAAGAGGGGGACAAGCCACTGCAAAGCCGGGGCCGGGCACCAATGTGAGATCTGTCGGTGCCCAGGGACTGGCAGGGAGCCCCAGCCTGAAACAGATTCCAGAAAACACCCAATTTGGATCTGTTGGGGGCAAAAGAGACAGAAGGGAATGATCAAGAAGAGCTATCAAGTTAAAGCAGTGGCCTTGATCAGGGCATTCCTTGGACCAGCCAGGCCAGGTTATTAATACGCTGCATTGATGACCCCCCCTTGCTGTGAAACAGCCTTTTGAGACCGTGTTAATGATGGTCTCAGTCCTTCCCAAGCTTGGACATTCCCTGCACAGGAGGGTTATTAATAAAGCTCCTGTAGGCTCCTGTCCCCAGGCACTCCCTTGCCCTACAGCACTGGGGGTGGGCTGAGCAACAACTCCTGCACCTTCTGAAGAAACCTCAGTTTGGAATATTCTTTGTCGTTTAACATCAGAGCAGGAGCTTTTTTTGTGTGTGAGCACACCCGGGGAATGTGGATGTGCCACACCAGCACCCAGAGGGTTCACACCCAGGCACCACCTTCCAGAGCTCCTCTGCCCTGCCCTCTGCACCAGCCATGCTCAGTTCCAGCCCCCGAGAGAAATCCTCACTGATTTTGGCAGCAACGAGTCCTGGCTCTAAAGCAGTGAGGGAGCAAAAGCATGGACACAGGTCACACCTGTGACCTGTGCATCCTCAGCAGCAGCACCCACCAACACCCACTCCATCCCTTATCCCAGTTTTGGTTTTTACCTGGAGAACTGGGATGGAGTGGAATGAAGGCAAAGGAGAGTGAGAACAACCACTCCTACCTCCAAACCCATGAGCTGCTCCTTGATCTCCCCCAAGGTGGGTTTTTTCCTCCCAATTATTCTGTTCTTTGGAGAGGAATTTCTGCTCTACAATTACCTTACACGGGTGAGCAAAGCCAGGCCCAAGCCAAACAGTTTCCACCCGGGAAGAAAGAGGCTCTTCAGAGCCTTTCCAGGAGTTAATAAAAGCATTTGGCACTTTGTTAAGTTGTGACAATTTTTAAAGAGGATTTTCTGCCTCAAGAGCTGCAGGTTTGTTGTGGTTTGTTTTGTGTGGTTTTTTTTCCTCTCTGTTTCCGTCCTTAAAAATAAGGAGAAAAGCCAAAAGCAAGCGGATTTGTCATAACACCTCTTTGGAGCAGAGCACAACATGACTTAAATCCTTTATTGCTTCAGAGACAGTCCAAGGCTGAAACTCGGCTGCCACAATGCCCTGACAGCTCTGGCAACCTTGGCATTGCGAAGGGAGTTGGGGAAAAACCCCCACAATTTGATGAGGCTCTGAGTATTTTCTCCTAGGCAAAACTTGGAGCAGGATTTGCAGTAGGAGAATGAGGTTCTTTTCAGGGAGTTTCTGTTTGGAAGCAGCTCATCCATTCAGAGCAGATAAATGTTCCCACAAACACTGAGCTGCTCTGAGCTCCCCTGAAACAAGACACTTGAAATAAATCACTTCCACTGGCTCAAGGTATCACAAATGCCAGGAGATATTTACGTCACTAAAAATACACTGAATTACAGATAAATCCGTGTCCTCCAAGCAAACCAGAAACCTTCAGTATTTTTCCTCGAGCTAAAGGAAAAGCAGCCCCAGTGCTGCAGGTGGAGGTGAGCCAGAAAATATTGGGGAAGGAGAATATGGAGACTCTCTGTACAGAGAACCCCCTCCTGCAGAAAAGGGATGGGGCTTGGAGCAATCTGGTCCATGGTCCTCTTGTGTATCCAGAGCTCTCAGTACTGGAGCTGCCCTGGAGTCCAAGCCAGTCCTGCACTGAGCACCCAGAGCTGGGACATGGTGCCACCACCCAGTGCAGAGACAGGCACAGGTTCCCTCACCCCCTGCCCAATTTCCCTTCCACAACACCCAGCACCACCTGCCCCTCCTGCCCAGCCCAGCACTTTCTGGCTGTGCCACGAGCACGGCAGACAACTGGGAGCCACCACTCCATGTCTGCAGCCCCCAGGCTGCTCCAGGGGCTCACAGCAGTGCCAGCTGTCCCTGCTGCTCCCATCCCTTCCCGCCAGCCACGGCTGTGCTTGGAGCAGTCCTAATGACATCCCACCCATGCTCCAAAGCCATGCCCATCCTGCCCCTGTCCCTGCTGCCCTGGCAGCCCCCCTGGCCCTCACCTGTGTGTGCAGGTGGTCACTCAGGCTCAGGGTGAGCCTTGGGGTGCTGCCGGCGCTGGTTTCTCGCTGCTTCTCACAGAGGCTGCAGAGTAAGGAATGAGGGGACGTGTGGGCTTTGCCCGACTGCGGCGGCGCTGGCAGGAGCTCGGAATGTCCGGCTGACAGCTGGACTGTGCCCGGGGACTCGCCCTGGGTGGGACAGGGATCAGCCTCGGGACGGAGCGAGCAGAGCCTGCCGTGTGCTCGGCCTTCCAGAAAGCACCGCCACGCTCCGGCCTCTTGGGCAATCGGCTCTCCAGGAAAACAACTGTTGTGTTGATCCAGGCTGTTTTCCACTGGACTGCCCAGCTGGGCCCCCACCCCGTGTTTACCACCTCCCTGCAGAGTGGGCTGGGGCTGGTGGTGGGGAAGGGAGGGATATCAGCTTTCCAGATCTCTCAAACCCACCGGCTGTGTGAGAAAAACATGCCAGGGAGACTGGGGAGGAGAGGCACAGGGGCTGCGAGCCAGGAATGGGGTGGTGAGAGGGGATGGGTTGCTGTGGGACACCAAATTACCCACCTTTGTGGCAAAGGAAGGTATTTATGGCAAGGAGTGGTAATGCCCGGGTGGGGGCAGGGTTTGCCCAAAGCTGGGCAGTGGAACTAGAGCCTCATCCCTGCCAACAGCCCCGTGCAGGGGAAAGAGACACGTCAGCTCTCAGGAGCAGTGTGGGGAATGGAAAAGTCCCAGGGAGCTCCCAGCCAAGGCCAGGCTGTTGCCTGCAGCCAGTCAAGGACAACGTGTGCCCCCAGCCCAGTGTCCTCTCCAGCATGTGCTGAGGGCAGGCTCTGGACGTGCTGTGCCAGCCCCTGCACCCCAAGGAGATGGGACCCACGTGCTATTTAGGGGACCATGAGGCAAACACAGCCTGGGCAGTGCCTGGGACACGAAGGGGACGGTGCCCACTCTCATCCCCAGTCCCAGATCAATCCCCAACAGGAGCTTGAGGACTTCAGCAAACCTGTGCCCAAGCCTGGGCCCCGCCAGGCTGCCATGGGAGCTTTGCACCAAACAGCAGGAGATTGGGAATTACACCAAACTGGACCATTTCCTAACCTTGAATATATTTCAGTTGTAACTTAGCAACCTCAGCTGGGTAAAAGCATCCCAGCAAGAAAGCAGGTCCTGAGGAGATGCAGCCTTGCATTCCCTTTTGTTCCCAAACCTTAGATTAGACTCTGGCCAGAGAGGAGACAGCCACAGAGCCACCCTCCTCCTGTGCTGCTGGAAATCTCCCCCTTTGACACACAGACCCACATGAAGAGATCAATTAAACATTTCTCTAACCAAACATGAGTCAACCATGTCCACAGAAGTTACACAACAGTGACTCAGGGACCACTCCTGCCACTTCAGGCAGCTTGGGAGAAGTTGGAACTCACAGTAGATGTTCCACCAACACTCATGTGAGAGAGGGACTGAAGCACTCAAGGAAATGAGCCCTAAAGACAACTCTGATTTACCACCAAGATGTGCTTGTGTGCAACAGCAGCTGCTGACTCCGGACACCAATGTGCGAGGATCTGCCTTTGGAGAACAGGTGGGACACCTGGAGCCTGAGGCCCCTCACAGTTCCCAGACACTGCACCATCCCCTTCCTGCTGTCACAGGCCATGGGAACACTGATCCAACCCACCACACCAGGATTCACCGCTCCACACCCCTCCAGGCTGCCAATCTCTGCACAGCACAGCACAGCTCCCCCAGCTCCCTGCTTGCATACTCACCTTCACTCCCTACCAGCCCTTCCCAAAACACCAGTTCCAGCTGGAAATACGGGACACTGCTGGTGACCACACCACAGGGCTCCTTGTGGCCTCGTTAGGCTGCTGTGCTGTCCCCATGGCAGCTTCTCTGCAGGGCAGGATCTACCTGATCATAGCGAAAGCACTTGGAAGAGCCTGGAAATTATTTTGCCATAAAAATAAAGGTAACAAATTATCTGTAATAAATTTATTTTTTATATTGATTTACAGAGCTAAATGGAACATATAAACAGCACCAAGCCATTGAAGTTTGTTCTACAAAACCAGGTTTAATACAAAAGGATGATGGCAATGCCTCACTCTGCACTTCTGGACGGTTAAAAAAGCTCACCCAAGCCCCACAGAGTTTAAAAAGATTTGAGAAGGTAGGCACCGGTGTTTGAGAGAATTTCTATGGCAGCAGTGACGGTCTTGTTACATTTTGGAAGAATCAAGGCTGCTTTCATTTCATTCCCTATTTATTACAGTGGAAGGAGCTAGTCCTTCCTCCAAAGAGCTGTTGAGTCTCCTGCCCAAACACCTGACCTTCACAATCAAAAATACAGGTAACAGTCAGCTCCATGCAGGATATTCCCCATTTAATGGGAAAGACCTCTCTATTTTGCTCCTGGAGAAACCTGCTCCACTCTGGTGGACATCCAGTAGCAGGAGATCCATATGGAGTCTCCATGGTTGTTCCCCATCAGCCTGGAGGGTGCCAGGTGGACTCTGCACCAAGGCAGGTGTGGGGAGAGCTCCAGACTCTGCCAGGGGAGAAGGGACTAGCACAAGGAGCCCACCTGGATGTGGCATCACCTGCCCAGGTGGAGCAGGGCTGCAGTGGCTGCCCCCAGCCAGCCCAGAGCTCTCCGTGCATCCAGCCTTGGGATGTTCTCCTCAGGATGTTATCCTCAAAGAGAACATTCATAGAGTACAGGGGTCAAACCAACACTGGCTGCACTCTGCAGTTTTCTTGCCTGATGCCAGCAATGGATCTGGTCCCTGCAGCCTCACGAGCTGTTGCACAGCCCTGGGAGGAGCAGAGCAGCAGCATCTCTGCTGAGCCGAAACTGCCACACACTGGTGCCATTTCCTTGGAAACAAATAGTCGTTTGCTGGGCACAAAAAGAAGCTGAAGTAACCAAGTGATTATGGACACAAGATACAATGCAGCAGGGCCGGGACTCACGGCTGCTCCTGGGACCCCCGGGGGGCTGCAGGAACAGAGACATGCAGTCCCTGTGCAGACACATCCCTGCTCCAACACAAGCACAGACATTGCAGCTGCCCAGCATAAACATGAACATTCAGTGCTCAAAGCCCTTCCAAAGCCGCTCTTTAATAGCCACAGACCAATCCCTGTGGCTGGAGCCACAGCAAAGCGCTTCTGGAAGCTTTCTATAGCCTTTATTTTCCACCCAAATTCCCCCCACCCCCCCGAAATCATAAAGCACACAGACTGAAGACTTACAAAAGTGTAACAGGGTCACAACCTCTCTCCATCCCCCCAGCCCAGCCCAAACCATCAAGGCACGTCAGGCTGCCTCCCTCCAGGCCCACCTTAATTCCTCCTCTCCCCCATTTTGGAAGGGTGAAGCCAACACATCTTCCTTGCTGGGAAGCAGCAAGTGCTTTCATCACTCTTTGTCCTGATAAAAACAAGTTCTAACAAAACACATCTGAACTGCCACCCTAATGTTTCCATGGGAAATGTTATCTTTAAGCACATTCCCTGGTGGACACTGCCACCAGTAGGTCTTCGCAGAATTGAGGTCAAATTTTGCACCCCCAAGGCTCTGGCAGAGACCCCCCAGCCTTGAGAGCAGGAGTGTTTTTATTCTTTGTAAGTTGTTGTTTGCTTGCCACGGGAGCCAGGTCTCTGTGGAAGGCTCACTTTGGTGCAATTCCAGCTTCCCACCAGCTCAAGCCCATCCTCCTTCTAAGCCAACATTATTGCCCTGAATTTGTGTGTGTGAAGATTTTCAGAAAGAAGAGCAAACAGACACGTGCAACCCCAACCCTCGGGCCCTGCTCCTCCCACCACCAGCGAGGGGCCTGTCCCCTTGCAGAGGTCCATGTCCATATCCACAGCTGCTCCACTCCTGCTCCTCCTCAGTGCTCTGAGTCCGAGAGGTACGAGGGCTGAGTCCATCTCCACACCAGCATATCCTCCCCGGCCACCCTGTGGGACTCCGTCTGGATCCGCGACTCGTTCGAGGCCAGGAAGTCCACAGCTCTCTCCCACACCCGCTTCATTTTTTTTCTGCAAGAAACAGCAAGAAAAAGAAAATAAATTAGAATCACAACCTCATTGTGCTTCCCTGCCTACAGCAACTATGGCTATGGATCCAGGCACTGCTGGCTGCCTCCTGCTCCCTGGGCGGGCAGGAAAGGACATCGAACCAGACTCCTGGCTTAGAGATTTCAGAGCAGGGCAAGGACACACAGGTCCTGCCTGGGGGGAAAATGAGACCCTCTGTCAGTGACAGTGAATTTCAGGCTCAATTCGTACTGCAAAGGGACTTAATGAGCAAACTGCCCTCCCCCTTCCTGCACACAAGGATCTCACCTCAGGGGACACTCTGACAATCACCCCCATTTGAATCCAGTCATTTCTGGGCACCTCCCACAACATCTGATGCTCCATCTCAAAAACCAAATCCAAGCACTGCTGGACAGGGCAATGACAACACACCTGTGGGACTGCACTAAGTACCAGTCCTGGGACTGTCCCATCAATCTACGCCAGCTTAAGGCACAGCCTGAGTTTTGTCCAACCCTTTCCCAGCCCAAAGGCTTCAGTCTCCTCCTGCAGTGCCGTTCCCAGCACTCTGCCACTCATGGGACTGAGCTGCATTTCAGAGCTGTGCTGAATCACATCCTGCTGCTTCCAGCCCTCCTGAGGGATCAGATCCAGCTCACCTGCTCTGAGGAGGGATCAGGCTGTCCCGGACATGGAAGATGCCAACGTAGGGGTAACGTTCCAAATTCCGTTCCCACTCCTTATAGTGGTCCTGGACAACAACTGAGGGGTAGGAGGACAGAACAGTCAGAACTCAACACTGCAGGAAGCAAAGCAGGGCTACTTGAACTCACAGAGCTCCTACCTATGATCTTCTTCACCATCTCATACATGGCTTGTTCCTCTTCCTCCATTTTCCTCCAGCGATACCTGAGGAAGATCAGGATCCCCCAGAGAGTAATCAGACCTAGGAGAATAAAAACAATCAGAACTCAGTAACTGACAGCCGTGTATTGCTGGATGCAATTTTAGTTCTGACACTGCCTCCTCCCAGAGGCATCTTTCACTCCCTGCAACCCAGACCTGCTTGGAACTGAATCCAAGTGATTAATTTTGTTTCCCAGTGCAGCTGCACCCCAAAACCCCTCAGTACCAACCCCCCTGCAGCAGAACACACGTGGCTGTGGAATGAGGTGGCTGGAAGCCTCAGCATGGAGCTCCCCCCCCCCATAAAAGAAACCTCAGCACAAACACAGTTCCCCAAGTCCCAGAGGAGTCTTTGCCAGAGGCCTCCCCTACAATGATCACTTTGGAAGACTGTCAGGCTTCACTGCTCCAAGGAGAGTGGCTTGATAAGGAAATAAAGCCTGAGGCTCCAGTGCCAGCCCAAAATTCAGATATATATGGAAGGTTTAGCACTGACAATGCCCCCATTAGACTTGAGCATCACAGCCTCTGCAATAAACAAAACTGTCCCCTGTCACCCCCTTCCCTGTCGGGCTGGATTATAAACTCCTCCAGTCACACAGCTCTCGTTATCACCTCGCTGGGTAAAACCTCTGTCTCAGCTGAGGCATGACACACTATTCCAATAAAACCTCCAACCCTGAAATGCTACAAGTCATTATTAAAGAGGCTGGAAGACTTTGGAGCTTAGAGCTTAGAAAAAAGAAAAAACGACTCCTTTAGGTAAGTTAACACACTTATTTGCAGCCCATAATAATGGGTACTTGAGGAATACCCAGAGAGCTAATCAGCTGGCTGATTTAAAGCAGGTTTTAAGCACTCAGAGCACAAGAGCAGAGATGTGGGTCTCTCTATGCTGCCAGAACAAAGGTTAATTAGATATTAACTCATCAGCAGATTTATTTCACCTCTGTTAGTCATTTCCTATGGCTGGAGAACGTGTGTGTGCACAGGGGCTCGTCCCTGCAGCTGGCAGGGGAGGCTGAGCACTCACACCAACTTACTCCAGAAGAACAGGAACAGGTTGGTGATGGCTGTGACCACGGCTCGGCGGAAGCGGCAGCCCAGCCCCATCTGCGGGTGGGCAGACTCCAGGCAGAACACTTCCTCCACACTGGACACCGGCCCCGAGAGGTCTCTGCCTTTCAGCCTGATGGGAAGAGGCAGAAAAATCTCACTGAGGAGAGCAGACTCCAACTGCAGTCTTTAATCAAGGCAGGGAGAACAGACTGCAGATGCAGTAACTCCTCCTGCGCAGCACACAGGAAATACTCCGACAGCCTCTTGCCAGAACATTTTGGGACTGGCTGCTTAGCAAGGGATGGATATGGCTTCAGAAAGGCAGCAGGGCTGGAACTCACACTGGCACACTGTAGTCTCCCACCACAGCCTCTCTGACAGCCCCTCTCAGTGTGCACAAGATTAAATTGGATTCCCACCTCCCAGCACAGAGATGGAAACGTTCCCCAAGTCACAGCTCAGCCACGGCAGAGAGAGCTGGGGGAGGCCAGGGAGCCTGGGCTGGTCTCCTCAGCACTGGGGAGCAGGAACAGCTCAGCTAAAACAGTGACAGAGTACCAGTTGTGTCTGCAGGGAGGGCACCACTGCCAACCCACCAGCCCTCCACCTGCAGCCACTGCTGCTCACCCGAGCCCCCGACCTGCTCCGAGCTCCCTGTGCCATTCCCTCAGCTGGCACTCACAGCTCACAGGCATCGAGGGGTTCAGGTGACAGCCCCCAGATCCAGAGGAATTGGACCAAGGGGGATTTTATTTCTTTAAGCTCCTAATTCTGTCTGCACTGAACAACCCATTAGACAAAGAGGTTTTCCCAATTTACTCGTGCTCAGCTCACAAAGTGCTGACAGCCCGGATTCGATTTTGGATTCTACAGGAGCTGGAGACATACAGTTGTTTCCCACCCCCTTGTCTTATTTACAATCCAAATTCCATGAAAATATTTAAAGCATGCAACAGAATCACCCAGTGCAAAGCTCTTTTCAGACATGCCTCTCAGACTAGAACCTAAAAAATAACCTCCTGTAGCTAAAAATGCCAGGGGCAGATTTTTGGGGATGTTCCTCACTCCTGCATGGCACACGGGCTCCAGGGAAGCACATCCATTTGGGGAACAGCAGAGCTGCTAATTATGGAAATAAAATGTGGGAGTATATTGTATCCCACAGCTCCAGACTCGAGTATAAAAATATGAATTTGAAAATTCTGGATCCCAGCCCACCTACAAATCCAGACCTGCCCCTAAGGAAACCATGTCCCATCCTGGGAATTGCACACACCAATAATCAAAGCAGCAGACGCTCTCTGATCCTTGGATCACAGCAGCAGCTGCAGGAATATTTAAGAGCAAATAGAGCAGTGGGAATTCCTACAAGGTTTGCTCACCAACCCCATCACTATGACTGCTGCAATTCAGTTAATCACAGACACATTTAGCAACGTGAAAATGCAAACAACTGTTAGACTTCCGAGTTAGCACAGACTGGAGGCAGCCCACACTTCCCAGAGGAAGGTAACGCTGGCTGTAGACTCTGGGTAACACTTTTTCCTTAGGTTATGGACTGAATGTTGTGGTTTTTCCCTGAAAACTCAGTACTGCTGCTACTTCTCATGTCCAGAGCCTGCTGGCTGAGGAACTCCCCCTCAGTGACCAACCACCACGCACAGTGAGACCATCCATCCATTCAGGAAGAATTTCCTTATGGAAAGGCCTGTCAGACACTGGAAGGGGCTGCCCAGGGAGGTGCTGGAGTCCCCATCCCTGGAGGTGTCCCAGGAATGACTGGATGTGGCACTCAGTGCTCTGGGCTGGGTGACAAGAGGGATAAGGCACAGGTTGGACTTGATGATCCTGGAGGATTTTTCCAACCTCAATGATCCTGTGATTTAATGTGCACTGGGTGTTCTGCCAGAGAGACAATTGACACTAAACATATCATTCAGTGTCAATTTTCCTCTCCTTCTCCCTGGGCCTTGCTCCAAAGGATCCCGAAGTGTGGGTGATGGCACCCACTGCACAGAGGGCTTTGCTGAGCAGTGAACCTTTTGGTCCAAGGATGCAGCTCCACAAATGCTGCAGCTCTGTGTCCCATAACTGTGCTGGAGAAAAGTTATCCTGGGTGAAGTAACCACGTGGGCAAGTTTCAGAAGAGCTGCAGGTGCAGGACTGTGGGCAGGACACCATTTCCAAACCTCACAAGAGGCACAACGCAAGCACTGATGCCACAAGCAGCCCTGACCTCCCATTCCCATCTCATCTGCAAGGCAGCAAGACATCTCTGGACACAGTGTCCTGCAGCCAGGGCTGGGAATCAGACTCCCAGAGTGAGCTCAGTTACCATTTTGCTGCAGGGCTGTACTTTTCCTCTGGAAGTTTGCCCAGCAAGCACTGCCACGGCCAATCCAAGATCCTCTGCTGAAGTCTAACAAGGTCTGGGAGCTAAAGGGCACCCAAAGACCTGCCAAATTACACATCAGCCAACACCCAGAACCATAACTTTGACACACTGGGCTTCCACTTACCAAATTCCCAAATCCTTGTTGCTGTTCAGTATCCAGTGCAGGGCAGCTTCAAACTTCTGTGGAGAGCTACCAGTGACATTCTGTGCAAAGGAATCCATAAGGAGATTAGTTCTCCATTCACTTAAAATACTGAACAACATTATTTCATTACAGGAGTGGGAGAATTCATTCCATGCCAACTGTCCCCAGGTTAATTCTTATCAGAATTCTGCAAACTGGAGGAAGAAGAACTAAGCCTGAAGGTCTGCCTGGACTAAAGTCTCCTGACTGGGTAGATGATGCATGAAGCACTCTGTGAAATAACACCATCCCAGACTGTTAAGACTAACCACTAAATACAACATAATCTTACTGACAGTTTACCAGGAAAGAAATGGAATGCTAGATCAGAGCACTCTGTCTCCTGACACTTTGGGGTATAGAAAAATCCTTCTTCTGCCCAGTCCTCAATCCAGGGAAATTTCTGGTTTCACAAGACTGATGACTCCAGTGAAACAACAAACCATTAAGTTAAGATTTACAGGGGCTGAATCAGAGATGGAGGAGAAAATGATTTTCAAAAGAACTGCTGAGAACAGGACTGGCCAAAGGGGAAGTGAGAGATATGGGAAAGAATCAAACTAGGATGAGGGAGTAAAACGGATGGTGAATTGCTTTAGTGTCTATTATTTATTGCCTTATAAGAGACCAAGCACTAGGTTATAACAAAGCTGCTCACAGCCTACTCACCATCACGTGGTCCTTCGCCTCACTAACCCAAATGCATTTGCTTTTTAGATTCTCAGGGTTTCCACATTCAAAATTACCTGGTAAAAAAGTCAAATAGAAATAATGTTTGGAAAAAAGCCCTTGAACAGCTCAGAACTACATTCTGAATCTACACCAAGAAATACTTTCCTTTCCAATCAGCTCCAGCCCTGAGCAAAATGACTCCAAGGTGAGATTTATACTGCAGGCAGATCAGATTATGACTATTAATAAAACGCTCAGCCACTGCATGTAGGCTGGATAAGGGCAATCAAACCTTACACTTCAGAGCTGCTGAACACAGAACGAGGGGGGAAATACTGTTTCTGCCCCTTGCAGAGCACAGAGCCATGGCTGTGCCCTGATGCCCTGCAGAGGGGCTCTGCCATCAGGCATCAGGGACTGCAGAGTGGAGCTAATGATCAAATTCAAAATGTTCCCAAGGAGCCTAAATCACAGCCCTGCCTTTCACCCAGGCACAGAAATGCTGCCGAGGAACTAAATCCTCTAAATTTTGCCTCACCAAGTTGACTAAACACATGTGCTGAGAGACTAAGGAAATCTGGTGGAAATCCGGCAGCTGCCCAAGTCAGATTTGAAAAGATTTAGCAATTCTGTGCAGCTTCAGTATGCAAAGGCTTCAGCCTTGGTCTGAAATACAGAAAATGGAACTGAAACACTTTTACTCATTATCAGTGCTAGGGATCTTGCTGAACAAGTCTCTGCTCATGCACTGGATTTCTAGCAGCCTTCTCCATCCCAAAATACCAGCAAATTTACTCACATAGTAGGGACTGAGCTGACTAAACTCAGCTCAGAGAGCCTGTCCTATTCTGCAGTAAGAAAAGAGAGGCACTCACACATCTGCTGCCACACTTCAGCAGAAATGACAATTTCTTAAGTCACTTCTACTTTGTTTGTAAGGACACACAGGCTTACACTTAATGGCTTTGAGCGTCTTGAAGACAATTTCAAGATGTTGGTAGGAAACAATCATAACAATCAACTATTTCTACCTCAAATTCCCAGTACGTCAAGTGCAAAGAAAACCCACTCACCAGGGCAGGGTGATATGAGTGCATTAACCAAGCACTACTTGGAATAAAAATAACCCCACCGTTTCCTGTTTTCCTATTACCTGATTTCCTCAGAGCTCTTCAAAGGGAACTCACTGTTCCATAAACCACTCTTTCCAAGGTGAGGGCAAAAAATGACCAGGCAGCTGGGAGAGGCAGTTTCTGCATGGCCAGGAGTGTTTTATAAGCAACTGGAACTCACCTGCCTGCACTGACAGGTAGTTGTAGAGCTCATGGAGCACGGCCATGGTCATATCCTTCTGCTTGGTCTTGCAGAACTGAGAGTCAGAGACAGGAACAGACATGAAACAGTGGCAATGGGACAGTGTGAGAGCAGCTGCAGCCACCACACCAACAGCAGCAGTGGAGTCTGGCTCAGTCCTGTACCACCAGCTCTAACCAAACACACCCACAGCAAAGACTGGCAGGTTTGAGCCACAGGTGACCTGGCGTGTCCTCTGGAAGTCCCTGCCCATGGCAGGGGGTGGAACTGGGTGAGATTTAAGGTCCCTTCCAGCCCAAACCAGTCTGGGATTCTTCAGAGTGCCCATCCAACCCAGTCTTGAACACTTCCAGGGACGGGGAAGCCACAGCTTCCCTACTAATCCATCCTGATAGAGGGAACAGGCTGTGCAGACACACCATGGTGCAGTTCAGGGAATTAGCAGGATTAAATCTTGTACTGTTAAAGCTGAAAACAGCTTTATTGCAAACCAATATCACTTCTGGTACAACTGTTAAAGAAATTGATTCACATAATTGGGAATTTAAATTTTTATCTTTTGGAGTCCCATACACATTCCTAATTTAATCTGGCCCATTAATTCCAACTCATCAAGTCCCAAGTTTTCTGTAAAATGATAGAACTAATCATTTCACAGTGATACTGCTATGGGTGGATGTTACATAGAATAATCACTGCTCTCTGAGAATCCCCAAGACCTGAATATAAATAAATAAATGCTTACATTATCCGTGCTTTTGTCACAATCCACAGGCAAGAGATTAACTACAAGAGAGAAGAGGGCAAGTTAGCTGGCTGCAAATAAGAGCTTTGATCAAGAGAGTAATTATCTTTTAAAAGAAGTTCTGCTTTAAAGACTCTTTCTGCTATTGTTAATCTCCCTCAGGCAGCACCTTGCCATGCAAACAGCCTGTTCAGGAGCTGCTTTGGGGGAAGCACTAAAGGAAAATAAATAAACGGGTGCAAGTGATGAATCTGGTCAGCTGGGAAGTAAAAACTGGAGCTGGATGCTTCAGCAGCTCCTGTTTGAGGGGATTCTTCACACTCCTTCATGCTGATCTTTACACTCCAGTGATGCCTCCTGTTGCCCACCACGATCATCTGAAATACTGCAGCACCAACAGGGAGGGAAATCAAACCTCCTCGAGGAAAAGGCTTTTGGTACAGGATTTATTTCAGTTGGAGCTGTTGATTCTGCAGATTATGGCCCTGGTTTATCTGATCTCTCCACCCCCTCAGTCTGTGCTGCCCACCTGAGGCACCTTCCAGCACCCTGCACTGTCTGAGGACTGGCAGAATCCACACCTGGGCAACATTCCTGGCTTCAAACTCCTCTCAAGGCTGTAACGGGTGAACCAGAAATCCATGAGACTGGGCAGTTTTATCCTGACTTTGGGAACACAGCAGCTTTCCCAGCCCATGCAAAGGGCACAAACACCCAGGGGCACAGTGTGTGGAGGCTCAGGACCAGCACCTTCCCAGCTGCCCCCCCAAACCCTTCTACAGTCAACTTAAAGCCCTAAAATGTCTGTATTTCCAGCTGTTCCAGCTGGGGAACTCTTGCTTTAAAAACCAGGTGGTGGGGAAGTCCCTTTTCATTTCTCAAGGAAGCTCTGTGATGTTTTAAGTGCCAAATTCATTTGCTGCACTTCACCCCTGCCAAGGATAAAGGCTGGGAAGGGCCGTGCTGGCAGAGGGAACATCCAGAACACATATCAGGTATTACACAGACATTGTGTTACACCATAAAACCCATCCCTGGCCTAGCAGGAATGCATAAAATCCATCCTTGGCCTAACAGGAATTGCATTTCCATAAACCCCATGGTTCTGAGGAACAGAAGGCCAAACTCATTTGGAAAAAGCACACTTGACTTCTTTTCCATGGCTAACAAGCTTTCCCATGGGCAAGGGGAGATGGGAACAGGGACAGAAGCAGAGGTCAGGTTAGAGCAATGAGAATGACAGACAGTGATAGAAGCAATAAAGGGAAAGCAGGGAAAAGGTGAGGAATAAAGTTTTAAATCAGAATTAAACCCGTGCACGTACAGCTCTCCTCTCCCCTGTCCAGCCAGCCTGACCCCACCATCTTCACCACGAGGATGCTCAGAAAAATCAGGAGCAGCACTAGGCTGGCGAGGTAGAGGAACTGGGAGAGGTAGTATTCCAGGCCTTTCCCCTTTCCGTCGGGCTGCTGCCTGGGGGCTGAGCGGAGCAGGGCGGTGCGGGGGGTCCCCCCATAGCCCCCATCGCTGGCGGCCCGCCACGGGAAGCGCCGGATCAGCCCCCCGGCCCTGCTGACAGCGCTCGCATCCCTCTCTGCCTCCTTCCCCACGCTGCCAGCCTGGTCCTCCCTCCCTCTCCTGAAGAGCCGGCCGAGCCCCCCGGGGGCGGCCGAGGAGCCCCAGTGGCTGCCGGGGGTCACCTCGCTGTCCCGCTGCCACCAGCTGTTGGAGAGCCCCTTCCTGTCCCCCGCCGTGTCCCAGGAGCTCTGCCCCCCGAACCCCCCCGTGCCCCAGTGGC